>JAVKPL010001847.1:0-176808 GCA_032173675.1 Gastrolobium villosum | reverse complement strand
ATGAAGAAGATAAGGAAAGAAGGACTATTCTACACTTTTGAACCAGATTCGGCCCAAATCCACCTCCCAAGCCCAACATTGCCCCGACCACGCTAGTTTCCAATCAATCAAATGATGCATATTTTTTGAAAATCAACTTCCTAACTCCGTACATTATTTATTAAATATAACAAAAACTAATATTTTTATATTATTTTCATTTTTACAGTTATTTTATCTCTACTCATGTTCTATATTTTTTCTCTTTTGGCAATGGAATATGTATTTCCGGTTGTACCGAAAATGATCTCTCATAAAATAGAATTATTTAATTTAAAGAGAAAAATAATTAATTAGAAAGAAAATTATTTAATTTCACCTAATGATCAAATTTGTCCTTCTCAACCATCCATTTCTCTCCTTAATTTTGTTACATCAATCTCACTTTTGTCTCTTCTTTTTTTTTTTTCATATTTTTTAATTTTTGTTATCGATAGTTACTGAATAGTCATACGTGAATGCTCATTACTCATCTTTAAATGGTCAACAGTTTGATATTTATTATAAACGACTGCAATTCATTTTTGATTGGTCAATAACAGTCTTTGGATGGTCATCACATGGATATCCTCTATGCTCAAATGATAAACAATAGTCATTAAGTCCCTTTAATGATAAGCATCAACCACGATATGAAAAAGAACATATATTGAAGCGAAAAAATAAATAAATGGAAACATGAATCTTTTTGCTACCGAAATTGGCCTCGCGACCCCTATGGAAAAGTAAGTTATCAACTATTGCAATGAAGATAGCACTCAACTTTGGTAAGAGCATCTAGTTTAGCAATTATCGTTAATGAGGGTATCTGGTTTGACAACTGGCATTAGTGAAGGTGTCATCCAGGGAAGAAAGAGCTTGAAGAAAGCAAAGAAGATAAGAAACGCGAGAAAAATAAGGGAAGAGATTGACGTTAAAGATTTCATTAAGATTAAATAGTCATCCTCTTCAATCAATTCCTTACAGTTAATTTCCCCTTTAATCAATTCAAACAAAACTAAGGACATACCATGCATGAAAAATAAAATGGACACAACGATGAACCAAAATTATCACCTTTAATTTGGCGTACGAATCTCAAATTCAATGTCTGTTTCTTTCCCCATAACCAAACAACAATCCCAAAAAAAAGCCAACACAAATTTCAAAAGCCAACACATCAAGCCAACACCGCTTGCAGAAAAGGCCCATGGCGGTAAACAAAAGCAACATAACCGTATGTATACTAGGGCATCGAAGAGAAGCCAGACTGAGAAAAAGCACAAACTTCATCTATAAAAGATAGTTAATCTTGAAGAGGTTATAATAGTGCATGTGAGTTATATCATGAATTTCAGCTTCTAGTTTCTTCATTTTTTACAACAACCAAAAAATGGTCATACCAAACCTCTGTAAACTACTTTTCGCAAGCATACAGAGTAAATATTTAAATATGAATCCTGAATGGACGACATCCCAACTTACACATACACAGGCGCGGCAGAAACTCTGATTTTCACTTACAAACACTATGCAATCAGTTTGACATATCAATGTCACAATGTCACAAAAAACAGGTAGCTGAGCATCTAAGTCTCCTGAAAACACTCCGCAAATCCAGATTCAGTCAAGAACTTTATTAAACAATCATATGCTGAAACTAGGATTAGCACTGTGCATTTGGCGTTGAAGTTCTCCCAGGAAGTCGAGCTGTGACACAGAAGATGAAGCACTTGCAGCTGGGGACATAATCTGAAAGAAAATATAATATCAAAATATCACATGAGAAGGTAAGAGGGAGGGGAATGAGTTTAATACCAAGCTTACCTGATGAGGGAGTCTAAACTGAGTCCATACTGATGTTCCACCGGAATACATAACTGGCTTTTCTGAAATGTGACAGTAGTAAAAAAAGAAAATTAAAATGTATGCTCTATGCCAGCAATACAGAACACAACATGCCCATACTACACAGTTCATATGCAGCACATAATATATTATCGCTTGCATTTACTTAGGCCAGCCATGATATGAATTCTCCATATGATAGATGCTCACAGAAGTGGGAAAATGGTTAAATAAGATATCCCAACATCAATTATAAAAACTAAAAGAGCCAAAACCAAAAGGCTGATTAAAGAATGATGCTTCAATGAAACATTAAACACTAGTTACTAGTGTATAATGTAAGAACATCTTCTAGTTACTTAAAGTCACCGAAATTCTCATAAGCATCTCAATTGTAAAACAGACCACTCCTGAATACATCTAATAACCAAATTTCCAGTAGGTGATGGTCTTAATCATGGAAGGTCTAAGATTTATCCAATTAGTAACTAAGAACAACTTTAATTAGATGCTTTAAAATCACCATATTAAGCATATTTATTACATGAGCAAGATCTGGGGTTTTTTTTCGGTTATTGGATAGCAGAAATTATTAGAAAGGAAGAAAAGTCATCAGGTCAAATAGACTTGGCCAGATCCCAGCTTACATTGGAGCTAAAAGTACTTGTTTCTTTATTCCCATTACAGTTGCAAATTCTCTATAAATACAATTACACCCATAAGAAACTGTCAGCCAAATACGCAAAATAAAAATTTGGTCTATTACAGTAGTTATTCTGAATGATTAGTTTCACTGATGACCTGAATTCAATTCACCAAAAACTTCCAAGGCATACAAAACAAGTTTGAGTTCCATCATCATCAAATACTAGGAACAGAGTAGCAAATATTCATAAAACGGAAAAGCTTGTCATCTTTGATGGTTGCCCACTCACCAGATGAATCTTTGAGATTATTGTAGGAATGTATTGCAGCTGTCCAACCTGGAAACAGAAATACATTGCCAGAGATAACAGGTAATATTAACCAAGGATATGGACATAGCAGACTCATAACAGAAATTGAACAACTCCTGCCCCACCCACCCCTCCACCTTCCTGTCCTTTCTTTTCTTCCTCCCTTTCTCTCTGTAATCCAATAAATTTAAATTCTGTGTTGTGGAGAGCTGAATAGTTAAAATACTGAAGACAATAGAACCTTTAATCAAACAAAAATATGCAACCATGTAAGCAGACAGTTAAAGCAAAACATATATTCATTATAAGCAAAACAATTTCTAACAACGTGGATATTTCTTTGGACTTTGAGTTGGTAATCATCTGTTAAGGAAATTAACTCAATGGGATGCAGACAAACACTTTTGCAATCCAACAAGAATGAGTGAGCATAAACCATATTAGGTAAAACTAGAAAAGAAGATTTGTATATTGTTGAATCGTATAAATATTTGTACAAGAGCTTTCTATTTAAAGAGTATTAGAGTACTGAAAGACCTAATGGGCAAAGCCCAAATACACTTATAAAGTAGCTAATACAAATAAATAGATAAAATTCTAATAAAATAGATAAAATTCTAATATTTACAACACTCCCCCTCAAGCTGAGGAATGAATATTTATCATTCTCAACTTGCTAGTAAGCTCTTGAAACCTATCATAGGTAGACCCTTAGTCAAGACATCAACCAATTGACGACTAGAAGGGATATATGGAGTAGTAATCGGGTCACAATCGACTTTCTCTTTGATGGAGTGGCGATCAATCTCAATATGCTTGGTTCGATCGTGTTGAACTGGATTGTGGGCTATACAGATGGCTGACTTGTTATCACAAAATAACTTCAAAGATCCTTCATATCTCACCTAGAGATCATCAAGAATGATTTTCAACCATAATAACTCACAGATCCCTTGAGTCATGGCCCGAAATTCCGCTTCTGCACTTGATCTAGCAACCACATTTTGCTTTACTTCTCCATGTTATTAAATTTCCACAGAGAAACATACAATAGCCCGAAGTAGATCGTCTATCAGTCACAGATCTAGCATAATTGGCATCCGTATAAACCTCTAAGGAGAGATTTCCTCCTCTCTGGAACAATAGTCCACTACCTAGTGAGCCTTTCAGGTATTGGAGAATCCTGTCCACAGCTCACAAGTGTTTCTCTCTTGGATCATGCATGAATTGACTAACAATACTAACTGCTTAAGCTAGATCAGGTCTAGTATAAGCTAGTATATCAATCTTCCCACTATTCGTTGATACTGTCCTTTGTCAACTTGAGGGCTTTCATTTTCACTTCCTAGTCTGTGGTTCTGCTCAATCATAGTACTGGAAGGTTTGCATCCGAGTTTTCCTGCTTCTTTAAGGAGGTCAAGAACATACTTCCGTTGATAAATAAAAATGCCTTGTTTTGAATGAACAACTTCTATCCCAAGAAAATATATCAGATTTCCAAGATCTTTAACTTCAAATTCAGCAGTCAGTCTTTTTCTCAAAGCACATTTCTCATCTATATCATCTCCTGTTATAATCATATCGCCAACATAAATTAGAAGGATAGTGGTCTTACCTTCATGAGAATGTTTAAAGAAAAGGGTATGATCTCCTTGACTTTGCTTGTATCTCATTGAAAGCATAACTTTGGTAAATCTTCCAAACCAAACACGCAGGATTGTTTCAAGACATACAACGCCTTCTTCAATCTGCAAAATTTATTATCTCCATTTGTAGAGTTAAATCCTGGTGGGATCTCCATGTAAACTTTTTCTAATTCGCTATTTTTCACATCAAATTGTTTCAAATCCCAATTAAAATGAGCAGCAAGAGGTAATAAAATTCTTACAGTATTCATTTTGGCTACTGGAGCAAATGTTTCTTCGTAGTCAATACCATAAGTCTGTGTGAATCCCTTGGCTACCAGTCTAGCTTTATATCTCTCAAGAGTCCCATCAGAATTATACTTTGTAGTATACACCCATCTGCACCCTACTGTCCTTTTTCCATTTGGCCTGTCAACAACTTCCCATGTATTATTCTTCTCCAACGCATTCATCTCATCATGCATGGCTTGAACCCAATTATTATCCCGGTCAGCAAATTATGGATCTGTTTTGGTAGGAACAGGTCCTTCAAGATGAGAAATTTTACGACGCCCTTTAAGGATGGTACGAACAAGTTGAGACCATTGCAAATAATTCTTCCCATTAAGACGGTAATTCTGATGTAGAGGAGGGAGGTCATTTGGAGAAAGAATAGCCATCGAGCATTTACCAGATGATTGACTGGTTGGAGTATCTTCAACATCCGACATAATAAGGGCCGGAAAATTTTTCTGGTGGCTGGTGACGATGAACAATAAAACAAAATAAATTTCTCTTATGTTTTTTTTATGAACAGTGCGCGTGAACAGTGTCGAGTGAACAGTACGGCTTTTTTTTTTGAGTTGTTCCGGTCGTCTGATGAAAAAGAAACCTCCGTACACTGATAGATCTGAGAAAACAGAGTGAAACATGGGTCCTAACGGTCCAAAAGGTCCCCAGAAATTTTTTTCCGGCAACGGCTTTGTGGCGGCGTGAGGCAAATAGGGTTTGATTTTTAAAGGCGGTGGTTTGCAGAAGCAGAGCCCTCAGAATCGAGAGGCTCTGATACCAACTAGAAAAGAAGATTTATATATTATTGAATCGTATAATATCTGTGCAAGAGCTCTTTATTTAAAGAGTACTGAAAGACCTAATGCGCTAAGCCCAAAATACACTTCTAGAGTATTATAACTAATACAAATAAATAAATAAAATTCTAATAAGATAGATAAAATTCTGATATTTACAACAGTAAAATTAAAAGTTTGCCTTAGGCATAACCCTTTCCACCAACAACCTCAAAGAAATTACCATGACCCAACTATTCCAAAAACTTAAACCGTAAGGTGAAGATATATGAATAATTTTATATTGTATATCTAACAAACTCCTTCACGCAAGATCCATTTAGGCTTGAAGCATGGACAATGCATAGGTTCACCTACCTTGCATTGAAATTCAACTTTTTATTAAAGGAACAAGGGCGGCAAAGATCACACTCTAGACCATTTAGTCATAAAGGCTTTGGTACCAACTCAAATGACCAAAAAAAAAAATGGACTGTATATTGTTAGAGAAGTATTAAAATCATTAATGTAACCTCACCTAAAATCTTAAGCTTTTGGGTTGAATTGGTTCTTTACATGGTATCAGAGCTCGGTATTACGAGTTCGATCCTCACTGCCCTTCATTTAATTAATAATTAATTATGTTTTGTGGAGTTTCTTAACATAGGTAGGTGGGCCTGTGCATTGTCCACCTTTCAAGTCCAGTGAGCTCTTGTGTGAGAGGGCATGTTAGAAATATATAAAACCATTAATGTAGCCTCATCCAACAGCTTAACCTTTTGAGTTGAATTGATGCTTTACATATATCATTTCTGATTAATTAATGTACATGAGTTCATTCTAATACATAGACCTAGCTAAATAATTACTTGCCTAAAATAACAACTGGTATCATTGTCATTTGTCACGGACTCCGGTGATGCTCTAATAAGAAAACCTAAGGGAATTATAGAAACCATCAAAGTAAAGAATACGTAATTACTAAACACATACAAGTTTTCTCAAGCAAGAGTCAGGGTACTTACGATCAATAAGAAGCTGGGAAGCTGGACTGCAACTACACCCTTCTAAAGCTATGAATCTTGAATAATGATTCTCATTAAGAAGATTACTGCTACCAGCATCTCTGTGATCAGGAACTTGAAAATTTCTTGAAGAAGCAACTTGATTCTTTTCTAAATCATTCCCAACACTGTTTGTTCGATCAAGCCGGTCTACAGAATTTGATAGAAACCAACAGATATTTAAAAAATAAAAAAATAAAACAGGAACTGGCAACAAATGTGCCGAAAGCTTTGCCATTGCTAGCTGATAATTATGTAAATGAGTAAGTACAGTTGTTCAGTGTGTGGACTTTACTGAGAGAAGTACTTTATCTTCTTTTTTGTAATATTTTTTCACAATCGAAAATTGTAGAAAAACAGAACATGAGTTTTCTCTATAGTATTTCCATGAAGGTGGCTTCAATTTAAGGGTGTGGGCCACTCACATTGGCCAATCAAATCTCATAATTTAAGGAAATAAAAAAACTACAATTATCTAAACAAGGATGCAAAATATTTTAAGGTTGACAAGCATATGGGCCTAATCAACTGAAACTAGGAAAAAATACAGAAAAAAAATAAAATTATATATATATATATAAGGATCAAGTGTAGAGTCACTCATACTAACAAAGAATCAGTGAAAAGATTGTTGAAATTATAGGGATTTAGATAGGAAAGGAAGGAAAAAGAGAATAAAGACTGACTAATCTGAAGTTTATATTGATTTGATATGAAGGAAGTGTAATAAAAGACAAAGCAATAACCCCTATTTGTACTAATTGTAGACTCCTAATCCTAATCAAATAAGGAAATAAATCATGAAATATAAGGAAATATGAAAACCAATCCTAAGAGATTATCTAACATACTCTAAACTATTCTAAGATATGATCAATCATATTATGAGATATCCTCTCGATCTTCTAACAAAGATATTATTTTTCAAGGAAATCATAGCTACCAGACATATGATGAGTCTCTAAGGTGAGATGCCTTGGTTAATTTACTCCCTTACAATCCTAATCATTTTTGTTCAGTTCACAGACCAGCTTCTTTGGTAATAAGTACTAAACATTTACCCCCATTGAGTCACGGTTTATTTCTTGCTTGAATTATTGATGATATTTATAACACTTATTTGTTACTCTTCATTAGTAATTTTAAGATTATTTAGTGTGTAAATAATGGTCTTTTGGGCTTAATTGGATGTTAGACTTTTAATTGGGTTTAATTCGCTTTTATGCAAAAAGTCCAGATTTACGCTATTCCAATATTTTGATTTTTGAGCATAACTTTTGTTATAGGCTATGTAGCACCGATACCGACACGGGACACGACACGACGCGACACTCTGACACGTTAATTCTAAAAAATGTTAGATTTCGACACGTTAGGACACGTTTTGATATTAAATAATATTTTTAATTTATGTAATTTATATTATTTAATATTCAATAATTTAATAAAAAATGAAGCTAAACTTATAATAGCCATCAATTTTGCAAAGAAACATAAGATATCCCAAATATTTATATTAAACTCAATAAAATGGTAATTATAATCCAATGAATCTAATAGTTGGAATTAAAAACACAACACAATGCATCCTTTGAATCTTTTTTTGAGTCTCTATAATGCGTGTTAGAGTACGGAGTGTGATGTGAAGTGTCGGACACGACACGTCAGGGTTTTTGAAGTGTTCAGTGCTTCATAGGCCATAGGTATCCGATTAATCTCATTCTTGTCCCATTTTGTTACCTAGATTACATCAACTCCAAAACTCACAAGTTTTTTGTTTTTCAACTCTGGATTGGATTAGGATCTTAATCTTGCATAGCAGTATAGTTGAACATAATTTGCTAGTGGAATGGGTCAAAGAAAGAGTAAAGAAATTCTAAAATGCTGTTTTACATGGGAATCACTCTGGCACCGCACCAGTAAGGATAAGTTCGTTGAGATTTCTGTGAATTGCTCAGATCTTGTTATGGGTTAAATTCAATGTCTAAACGCGTGGTTTGTCCCGATTTCACTGCCCGACATTGTAGTTAAAACTTTGTCACACTATCTACTGTGATTTGTTCCATTATCATATAACCACCCTATTCTTTATTTATATCGCCCAGCTCCTAAAAGCAAAAAAAATAAAAATAAAAAATAAAAAAAAATAAAGAATCGTTAAAATGAAAGGTGAATTGATTGAGAGATGGATGAATAGAATAAGGAGTGAACTGACCAGATGACTTGCGCCTGTTGGTAGAACGGCTCCTGCAAAAAGAAGAATGAGAAAACTGAAAAGCGAAGAAGAAGAAGAAGAAGAAGTGGGTAATAGGCAACAGTGTTGTGTTGGTAAAAAGTACCTTTGATTGGGAGGAGCATAGCGCTTCACCACTGTGGCCGATTCCGTTGCTGGAGCTGACTGAATGTTTTCTAGCATCTCTCTCTAACCACTTCTTTTTCTTCTTCTCCTCCTTCTTCTTAGAGAGAGAGAGAGAGAGAAGAATCACGAGTTGCAACAACTCGGTTTCCTTTGACCATAGATTTAACATTAATTAACTAAGCGAGGACTGGATCGGATCGGGTCGGTCCGGATGAAGCGGGTACTATTCTGTGCAATAAATTAGCGTCACAAAACAAACATGTATCACCTCTCACTCTATTTATTCTGTTTTTAATTACTTGTTACATAAATTAATACACTAACCCGCATCCCATCAAATATGAGTTATAATAAATTTATTGGTAACTTTCTTTCCTATCACTTTTTTTTTTTTTTAATTTTTCAGGTACCATCAAACGTTAATAAAATGCTATAATAAATTAGGCACCATCAAACGTGTTGGAATTATTTTATAAATTAAATTATTTCATTTATAATTGTAATTTTTGAGTTTATAATTATTTATAGAGAAAAATATTTATCCTTTTAAATGATATAACTTATGTCTTTTCACTCCAAAATAACATGATTTATGTTATTTTTTGTCTACTCTCTCCCAAAAATGACACAATTTCATATCCTTTAAAATGATACACATTTTCTCTTTATTTATAATGTAGTATATTTTTAAGGATATGATATACTTACCACCAAAAAATTTATTACTTTTACAACTAACTTAATAACCATTGATTTCTGTTAATCTAACAATTATAATAATTTATTGAGAATTAATAATTAATTAATAAATGTGACCAGATAATTTTTAATAATTTATGAGCGTTAGATAGTCGGAAATCAACTATGATTTGACTAGTTGTAAATGTGTTAATTTTTTATTTTGTGGTAACTATATCTTTCACTATTTTCTAATGAGTAAAATTATACTTACAACCTTTTTTTACAACATCTTATAACCATATATTAACACTGTTGATTTTCACCAATCAACGATTATTATTTATTGTGAATTAATAATTAATTAATGAGTTTAATTTGGAAAAATTAATTATAATTATAAAAGGTTGTAAAAAAAATTATAAGTATAACCTCTCTCATTTTTATTATATTTATATTTAATGGTCATTAAATTTAATATTTTATATTTATTTTCACTTTTATATGGTCATGATTTCACATATTTAATGCTTTTACTTTAAATTTGGAGAGAAAAAAAAATAAATATAACCCTAAGATCAACATAAGAAATTAGCGCGCAGAGAGAGGGAGAGAGGGAGGGTGTGGAAAGGTGAAGGAAGCGTAGCGGTGAGGGTGAGACTGATGAGAGAGATGGAAGGGAAAGAGAGTCAGAGTCAGGTGCAATCGCTTCAACTGCAACTGCAACGCGGTCATCTCTAAAATCGAATTCTCAATTCAACAAATACCAATTCTGGAAACAAAAGGTTTATCCTCCCTATTTAACCCCCTTTTGATTTTTATCGTACAAATCAAATCATGATTATTGAAGCAGAAACATTGATAACGTACATGTGATTCGCAGTTGAGGGAGAATTGTTTCAAAAGGGTGCGAGACGACAGAAACCGCTTGCTCTGGAAAGTAAGGTCTCAATCATCTAACCAACACCAGGTTCTCTCTCTCTCTCATTTTTTCGAAATTCAATTCTACTTGTATGCTATTTGCATTTAGGAACATTTGGATAACTTTTTCCTTGGTTGCAGGATATTGTCAGAACTGCTTTCCAGGATATTGTATCCGATGAACTCAACAAAATCAAACACTCATCGATTCATAACATTCCAATTTCTGATTCTGAGATGGATGATCTATTATGGGACTATCAGGGTCTCCATACTAGTTACCAGGGTGAATGCCAAGAGATACTCTTAGAAATGCAGAGGATATTTTATGAGAATCTCAAATCCGAACCACCCATTGAAGGTCTAACTTTATAATATCACCTTCTTCTCATTTAATATGCTACATTACATTATTAGGGAACAAAACTTTCTCTGTAACATTATTATTTCTGTGGTGAACAGTGAAACAAGAACAAAATGACGAGTGTTCTGTTGAACATTTGGGTAGTTCTAGATTATGCCAGAAGATGAGATGGAAATAAAAGAAGGGTTTTATAAGAGTTATATCGTAGGAAAAGTGATTGTGTTATGTTATAGAGATTCGTTTTGCGTGACAGTTTTTTTTTTTTTTGCTGCCCACAAAAAATTATGTGTGTAGGAAATTTTTTGTGATCATGTGACATGATAGATGATAAACTCATAAAAGAAACATCAAAGCTATTAAGAAAATCTATTAATGGGCCATGTGGCTGTAGATTTACTTTTCAGTTAAATTTGCTTTAACTAGCACCTGTTTTTAATATGGAGATTTTACTTAATCTCCCTGCAGATTTAGAAAACGAAATTGAAACATGGGAAGATGAAGTGGATGAGTACTTGGCTCGTGCAGTTTATGAGCACATGCAGCTAAATGCAGATAAGGTATGCAAATTCAAAACATGACCATTTTCCCAAAGTATATTCTAACTAGATATTGTCAGCTCCCAAAAACAGCAGCCTTAGGTTTTAGTTCTGCATTTACTTGTAATGAAGTCTCTGATTTGATTATGGGAATTGATAATAGGGGCATAGAGAAGAGATTTGGTGTCCTATTTGTAAGCAAGGAGAGCTTAAAGACAGTCACAATGTTATATACTGCACTCGTTGTGATCTTAAACTAAACAAAGCCAATGAGGTACTTACATTTCCTCTCTTTGTCATAACCCTTGATTTTCTTCTACTAAACCATTTTTTACCAGCTTAAAGAGAATAAAAACATGGTTTGTTTATTTATTTTTGAATGTTTAAACATCAAGTCAAGTGGCACCTGAGGCTATAGATTTGTGTAGCCTAGCTCTCTATTAGCAATTCAATCTATTGCTATGGACTATACTAGTTTATTTTAGTCTCTATAGATTTGGAGATTTGGTTTTTTTTCTTTTATGGGAAAGTGGGGATTCAAACATGGGGTCTCCAACGATATAATGACAATTCAGTTCCTCCAGATAGGTCACTGGGTAATTGCTCTTGTTTGTTCTGCATTCCTGGATGCGTTTTCTTTTCTATTTGACAAGGGTATTTTATTATTAAATAGGAATTTGACTTTCAATAATTTTTACAAATTTAAATGACATAATAAACCTGGCATATGTACTAATGTTGATGTATCGTACTTCGTTTTTAACTACTAGCCATAATCTTATTCTTCTGAGATTTCAGCTTACTCTGGACTTTTTGCGAGACCGGCTGGCTGAAGTTCACACAGAGCATCTTGACAGGGGCTGCAGATTGAAACCCAGATTTTGTATAAAGACAAATTTTAATTTAACTGCATTATACATTTCATGTGAAGGTTGTGATACATTTGAGGTTGTAATTTAACAATTTCGTTAGTGCTTGTTACATAATTAACAGAGGTTCAACACACGTCAAGATTTTTCCTTATCTTTTTTGTTTTGCTTCATCATTTTGTTTGGTTTGCGTGTAGAAAAAATGTTGGAACTGTAACCGCAAGAACGCCGAAACGGAAATACCTTGCCTCACATTTTAGAAAAACAAAAAGAATGCAAAACTATATACTATGTCAAAAAAAACCCATTCATTTTCCCCCGTCAGAAACTGTTTTTTATTGTTTTAAAAGAAATGTTGGCAATACATACTTTTTAACACTTTTTATTATGAAATAAAACCTTTTGTGAATTTCAATGAGTAATTTGGACTTCTTTGAGACTCGCATGAAATTTTGTTCAATGATAAAGAATATTAAAAAGAGAATATAAACAAGAAAATGTGTTGTGAAGATGAATTCAATTTATCTGCTTTGATATATATTTTAAGGGTTATATTACTCTTATGAATTCAATTCATCTGCTTTTTATTAAAAAAAAAACACGGAAATCGATATATATTTTAATATAATATAATCCATATTTTAATATAGATCATTCTCTTGAAAAGGGAGCTCCGTCAGGAAGATAAACGCTAGAGCCTACTGTTTTCAACTTTCTTTACGGGTCTCTCGGTCTCTCCTACTCTGTACCTCAAGACTCTTTAAAGTCTCCACGTGCACAATACCTTGCTAATGTGTTCTCCAATGACATCCGTAATTTCCACCCGAAGGCAGCTTCCGATTCCCGGGTGAGGGGCCAAGAGAATTACAATCATTTGTAGTAATGAAAGTTCGGTAGCAAATGCTTATTGAAAAGTTTACATGAAGATTCAAGATTTGAGTCAAACAATGAATTCAAATGCTTACAACCTTCAAGTGCCTCACAGCTTAAAATGATACAGGTTATAATTAAACCAACTGCCATAATAATAGTCTAAATTGACCTACAAAACTATTAAAATGACCTTTCAGAAACTAAATTAGCAACCAGACAAAATTTTACATTCAGATATCCCTGAAAACCTTCTCGGCAGCGGCTATGGTCTTTTTGATGTCATCAGAAGTATGTGCCAAGCTGGTAAACCCAGCCTCAAACTGTGAAGGTGCCAAATAGACACCTTCTGCTAACATTCCCCAGTAGAACCTAGCAAACTTGGCCGCATCACTCTTTTTGGCATCTGTAAAATTGTACACAGGTCCTTCTGTGAAGAAAAACCCAAACATCCCACTTATATGCCCACCACATATTGCATGACCTGCCCTCTTCCCAGCATCAATGATGCCTTGAACAAGCTCACCTGTGATTTTGTCCAAGTATTTGTAAGTTCCTGGCTCCTTAATACGCTTCAGAGTCTGTATGCCAGCACTCATGGCCAAAGGGTTCCCGCTCAAAGTCCCAGCCTGGTACATAGGCCCAGCTGGCGCCACCATCTCCATAATATCTCTCCTCCCTCCATAAGCGCCTACTGGCAGACCCCCACCGATGATCTTTCCTAGAGTTGTTAAATCAGGAGTAATGCCATAATATTCTTGAGCACCACCATATGACAAACGAAATCCAGTCATGACTTCATCAAAGATGAGAAGGGTGTTGTTCTCCTTGGTGATTCTGCGTAAGAAACTAAGAAAATCAGCATTAGGAGTAATGAAACCAGAGTTTCCAACAACAGGTTCAAGGATAACTGCTGCTATCTTTCCTTTGTTTGCCTCAAAGAGCTTCTCAACAGCTGAGAAGTCGTTGTAGGGCGCTGTAAGGGTTTCAAAAGTGGCAGCTTTAGGAACCCCAGGGGAATCAGGAAGTCCTAAGGTGGCAACTCCACTTCCTGCTTTAACAAGGAAAGGATCCGCATGGCCATGGTAACAGCCCTCAAACTTGATGAGCTTCTCATTTCCGGTGAACGCACGAGCCAGACGGAGCACACCCATGCAAGCTTCTGTACCTGAATTAACAAATCGAACCATTTCAATGCTCGGAACAGCAGAGATAACCATCTCAGCTAAAGTGTTTTCCAGCAGACAAGGTGCACCAAAGCTTGTTCCTTTTTTCATTGTTTCAGCCAGAGCAGCAAGCACCTGCAATTCAAATTAGAAAACATAACCTTTTGCAACAAAGTAAAAACTAGCCATGCTAATATCTCAGAGTAATAGCAACCCCAAAAGGGGCTAAGAATTGAATGGATCGTCTTCCATTACCAGGAACATGTTGAGCAAAATATTTTGACAAATAAAAGGAGTTCTATAGGTTCCCCCACCAGTCACCAACCACAACCCCAGCAATAAAAGCTTAAAAACCCAAAGCCATAGATATCTAGGTTGCTAAAAAACTTGTTATTAACATAACAACACACAGTATCATCATATTAAAAATGATATGAATACAAGAGGGCCTCTATGAAAGAAGAGAACAAGTAGAAAATATGAAGCAGAATGGGAATTAGAACAGTGGAAACCTGATCATCAGCATGACCAATAATTGCAGGACCCCAAGAACCGACATAATCAATGTACTCATTGCCATCAATATCCCACATACGAGATCCCTTAACTGAATCAATCAGAATTGGTTGACCACCCACAGATTTAAAGGCACGAACAGGGGAGTTGACACCTCCAGGCATCAATTCCTAACAACAACATAACATAAACATTCATCACTACAAATCAAATGAGCAATTTGAGAAGAAGAAGAAGAAGAAAAAGTACCTTAGCAGCAGCGAAAGCTTCTTCAGACTTGCGAAGAGTGAGATTCTTCTTGGTCTTCTCGTCGATGGAAACGGCCATTACGAAGGAAGGAGTTCGAGTTGAAGTCCGAAGAGGCAGAGTTGAACCGGCAAAGCCTAGTGCAAGCCCTGCACCGCTGACACCGGCAACGCCCATTTTCTTTTTTTCTTTTTGGAATGAGAATGTGAATGTGAATGTGAATGTGAATTCGAAGATCAGATATTAACTAAGATGATAAGATTGTCAAACTCTCCTCTCCTCTCTCCTCTCCGGCTGCTCTAAACAGGATAGGATCTATTAGACTTACGCAAGAGCGAATTATAATTTTAAAAAAAAAAAAGTTTACAAATTTTTTTTTTTACAAAAAGTGAACCTATTATTTTCAAAATTTCGTTTTATGTTTAAAAAGTAAAAAATTATAATGAAAAAGATTATTAAATCCTAAAATAAATTATGATTATAAAAATATCTTGATTTTCATCTCAAAATTACATTATTTTGTATGTAAATATAGGATAGGATTTGATAGACTAAGCAAGAGCGAATTATAATTAACATAATCACAAAAGGTTTATCATTTATTAATTAACATAATCAATATAAATCGGCCTGTACACACATATGTAAATATTTATATAATATATAATCTGCTCTCTAAATAAAAAATTTTCGAAGACTAAATTTGTTCTATTTTTACTTTTGTTTTTTTTTTTTAAGTTAAACCAACCTTTATTCAAGATAAGTTTTTCCTACAACATAACTCTTATAAAAACCATTTAAAAAAATAATAATTTAGGCTTATTTAATAATTAAAAAATTTATTTAAAATAATATCATTTAAAATTATTAAAATAATAACATTTATTTTATTTAAAATAAATAAAACATGGCCTATAGGCAGAGTCTGTAGATTCAATATGTAAAAAAAAAAAAAAACATAGAGTATGCTTTCTAAATTTATTTTTTTTTGAAGTCCCTTAAACTAGTTTTATTTTTGCTTTTTGAAGTTAATCCAACTTTAATTATTTATTTAAAACAAGTTGGTTTTATCTGATATTCTCATAAATTTTGATTCCTTGAATCAGTTATTAGATTAATTTGAAGTACGGGGCAGTTCAGAGATTAAAATATTTAAAACTCTTTCAAAGATAATATATAGAAATTAAAGCCAGCCTTTTTTTTTTTCACTTACTCACTCCTTTACTATCAATTAAATTACTACCATTTAATTGAACCAATTTCATTTAATTATATGCAAATCAAGTCATACATGCTTATTACTTGTAAATACTAATCCATTTGTAAATTATAATTTTTTTGTTATAAAAAAAATTATAATCTTCCTTAAATTCTGATCTTTTTTTTTTTTTTTTTTGCGAAATCATAATGATATTCTTACATCACCGCTTCTTCTTCTTTTTTTTTTTTTACAATCTTTGTCAAACACGTTTTCACTTTAGCAATACCGCACAGTTAGGTTTAGAAAAAAATTAGGTCCTCCCTCATATAAATTGTGGTTTTTGTAATTTATTGTTTTAATTATCAATACTTATAATTTCATTTATTTAAGTTAAGTAAAATTCTGAAGATTAATTCTTCATATAAAATGAGAATTAATACTTAAATGACTAAAAATAAAATAAGATTCTTTTTTTTATACAAAATAAAATAAGATTCTATATATTAATCCTAAATATGAAATAAAAATAAAGGATTTTTTTTTATAAAAAAAAAAATCCTAAACTCAAATTATAAATGGCATAACACTTTCGATAAACCTATTTGCCTAACATGGCTTTTGGAGTGATTTAGTGCTAAACTATCCCAGAAGTAAACACTTCGACTGCATCAGAGATGCAATTCCCGTATTTTTGCAATATAATAATCATGTAGTTCTGGAAATATAATAACCATGAATAATACGCACGAAGTCTTTTCAAATTATGCAAGAAATCTATTTACCAAAAGTAAAAATTGAATACATACAAAATAAAGAAAAAAGTGTCCCAGAATGTGGCACCGTACCACACTTTATAGTCTTATTGCGTACTATGATAAATTTTATACATAAGTGAATGTTATAACATTACTTACTGAAGGGTGTCATTCACTGTTATAAAAAACTCGACCAAAAATGTAGAAATATAAGTTTTTGGATTTTAGATTTACCATGCACGTGACTAAAATTTTTTCCTACAAAGAAAAAACAAGTTAAATAATAATAAAAAAAAGTTGAAAAGACATACTATTCAATGACTTTACTTTGTCTTGCATGACACTAATTTTATACCTACAACATGATTCATATTTATCCCTAAGTTTTTATGTTTTTATTAGGATTTTATAAGAGTTATGTTGTAGAAAAATGATTGTTATAGAAATTCATTTTACGTGCCTTATTTTTTTTCTTCAAAAAGTGTGGGCCCCACAAAATAATGTGTGTATAGAAATTTTTTTTGTGTCATGTTAAATGATGAATGCAAATCCCTTTTTATTAAGAGAATAAAACTTCAGCTGCTGAATAACTTTTATTCTTGCATGAGAGGCTAGAGCTCACCATTTTGTTTTATCTTATCTATTTTACTTTGGGTTTTATATTTCTCATTCAACATGAGAATTGAATTCTCATGTTGTAGAGACAAAAAATATGTGGGACCCGTATGTTAGAAAAAATTATGTGTAGAACCCATGTTGGCACGGAAATCAAAGGGTGTGTAGGAAAATTCAAATTCTAGGAGAATTATAAAACCCTTTTACTTTTCTTTCTTTTTATTGATGGGGTCTATGGGAAGAATAAAAGTTCTTCTACAACAACAACAAGAGAAGTTTTATTCCCTTTTATTAAAGTCATATGTATCAAAATATAAGTAAAAACCTATTTGAGTGTTTATCAAAAAAAAAAAAAAAAAAAAACCTATTTCAGTAAAAATGAATAAAAACTCCGCATAAAAATATAAAAACGATAGAAATACAAGTTTTTATATTTTTTCTTGTACCCAAAAATAGAAAAGTGATTTGATGGAAGATGCAAATATGAAGATGCAACAAGTGGTGGTAATAACTACTTGAAGGTATTTACCAAAAAAAAAAAAAAAACTTGAAGGTTAATTTTTCTAAAATAAATAAACAATAGAAACCTAAAGTGGTTTAGCCAATATTTTCTTAAATAATCAGCGCCAAACAATAATTTTTTATTTTTTTTAATACTAGAGGCAGTTGCAATAATGTTCAAAAAATAACATATCTATTGAGAAATGATACTAGCATAGATGACCCCCTCACAATTTTTTATTTTTTTTGGGAAAGAAGGAAATAAAGGAAATAAAAGATCTAAAGAAAACTACATTCCCCAAGACCCTCACCCTTGAGGATTAACAAAACGGGAGTGAGAAAAGCCAGCAAACCAATCTGCAACCCATTGCCCTCTCTAAATGTGTGAACAAAATTTACACCCTTAACTAGATTCAGATCATTCCCCAAGACCCTAGAGCAATATACCCTTGATAGAAAAATAAATAAATTAGCTGACATATAATATTTTCGGACAAGCCAATAATACCAACACAACAATCTTCCATATTCCACAGATATTCCTCTCAGAGTTTCCAATGAGTCTTAAACAGTCTTCACTTTCCTTCTTCTCTTTTATTTAGGACATTTTCCTTCTTCTCGTTAATCCCTTTCCTCTCTTTACCCTCCTAACTATCAAATACACTAAGTAAAGGAAATCTATGTTGAATGTTGCAACTTGCAAATTATATATGTGACCAATTTTCTTTATTTTTACTTGTAGGCCTATACATGCTATATCCTATTATTACCATCTTGAATAAATAAATAAAATAAAATCATAATTGCAAATAGAAAACTGCTCCACATTTGCTAATAAGTTTCTAACCATCTAAAATATTTTATTAAATGTTATTTAAGGGGTGTTTGGTAGGGGAATTTTAGAAAATTGATATTGAAAATCTTTTTTACTCACATTTGACATAAAAATTGCAAAAATTTTCCTGAATAATCAGATTTCTAGGAATTTTTTTATGAACGAGAAAGTCATCCAAGAATACATAGGGACGTTTGGTATGGGAGAAATTTTTATTTGTCCGGGAATCTTAATTTTCAAAAATATGATTTTTACATTTAATTTACAATAATATCCATAAATTAAAATTTTAGAAAAATTCAATTTGCCGGGAATCCTGGAGAATATTGCGTACCAAACGCTCCTTAGGAAAAAATTTCTCTTATTTTTCGTACAAAAATACTGTGTGTTGAACGATGTACCGAGACAAAGGATTGTCGACGTTGATGAGCGTATCTTGATTACATCGTCAATGTCCTCACAGACGACGACTTCCATTTTGGGCTCGATGACAAAGGCACTTTCGAAGCCCTCAGAGCAGTGGCGGAGCCAGGCTCCGACCGGAACCCGGGCCAAAACATTATATGTGTATTTATTTTTCTTGATTTTAGTTAGTTCATATCATAATATATTTAAATTATATTAAATTCAAAACAATTGAGCAGGAAGTATAACAAAGAATTATAATTTTATTAAATATTTTTAAATTTATTGAATATATTTTAGGGAAAACTTAAAAAAAAACCTATTAGTTTTCTTAATTATCACTTACCCCCTCACAAAAACTTTAAGTCGGGGATAAATGATTCAAAATTTTGAAGAGAGAGAGTAAATGATTATGAAGAAAGTTATAGGAGTTTTTTTTTTGAAGTTTTCCCTATATTTTAATTTTTTTATATAAATGGAAATGGAACACATAATTTAATACAACCTACCTAAATCTCTCATCAAATATATTCTAATTTTTTGATAGGGCCAAATTACAAATTTTAGCCCGGGCTAAATTATAATTAATTATATAATTATACATGATAAATATAATTTGTTAAAATTTAACTCAGGCTGAGTCCACCCAAGTGCAACGTGGCTCCGGCACAACCGACCTCCCTATCGCCGCCAGCTTTCAAATTAGGGGTGGCAATTAATTTTCGTGTTCGGGTATAATAAATGGGTCGTGTTCGGGTTGGATATAACACGAAAATATTCGTGTCGGGTCATAAATATATATTTTTTTTTATTTTTTCAAGGTTATTATGGTAATTTTATTGAATGATATAAAAAAAAATATACACTCTAGGTTTCTTTTTATTGAAGATTTTTTTTTGTTATATTGCAATCAGATTTGGTGCTTTTTTGGTACGAGTCGTGTAATAAACGGATCACACTTATATTATAAGATTTTTCGGGTCGTGTCGTGTCAACCCGCAGAAAAAGTGGGTCGTGTTCGGGTTGAGAATTTTGACACTAATAATTAATCGGGTCGTGTTCGGGTTGAATCTATTCGTGTTCATATCAGACACAGGTCGACCCGAACCCGATCCACGAACACGATTTGCCACCCCTATTTCAAATCAAAACATTTTATTAATGCTTTTGCAACAATAATCACATTAAGGACAATATCTTTTCTCTGGTAAACAAAATTAATGCAAAGTTTTGTTTGACATACATTAATATTAGGGTTATATTACTCTCATCTAATAGGAGATATATTATCTCATGTTATATATACAATCATATAGTAGGTCTCATTATTTATTAAAAAAGAAGAAGAAGAAGAAGCACGAAAATCGATGGGCGTGTAGAAAGTGGTATTATTTCATATAACATGAGAGTAATATAACGCTTAATATTATTAGATCCAACTTTGCCACGAAAACAACATCGCTTTTTCCTCTTTGTCGAACCTACTTAATGAGGATGCTCGATGTGAATGACTACGACTTCCAGGATAATCTCGTTGCATCTGCCTAGAATGACATAAAAATGCAATTAACATTGAAAACGTCAATTATAATATAACAGGGAGGAAATATGACCCTCTTGTATTGTGATACGTGTAAGATTCAAATGTTAATAAACAAATATAATCGTATGTGTTTGGGTAAAGGCAATAACAATCTAAATAAGAAAAAAGAGGGAGAAAGAAAAAGTGTAGCACATGATAATGATAAGGATGAGGCGTAACATAGTCAAGTTGGCCATCATCAATTTGGTGGCAGTGTTGCATACACATTTCCGGACCTTCATTACAAGAGAAAAACATATAATCATCCATAACACTAGTGTTCTGTTCTGGGGACAGGAATGTTCAGTCCTTATCAGGCTGACTGGTCATTTTGGATCGTATAATTTTGGTTAAGAGTATCTACTGTAAAGATATCCCTAAACCCACCTTGATCACCAAATAGAAAGAATATGACTGTAGTGTCAGTGTGGTGAAGATGGTGAAGGTAATCAATAGTGTGTGTTTTACCGTCGATAAGCCTTTCCTTTTATAGGGGCTGCTTCTCTGGTTGAAAGGTGGAGCTGAGATGTAATGGCACGGGTACAACTTGGTCGGTCGTTACCAGATGTAACGTGCCGAACGTTACATTCCCTTAACTGTGATACGTTAGGCTTTTACCAGAAGTAACATGCCGAGCTCGAGCGCTGCCGGGTTGACGTAATGGGCTTGACTGCGTGGGCCTCTCATCGGGTTGCTGAAGTGAGCCGACTTCGCGGGTCTTTCACACGGGTCCATAACAAGTAGTATCTTCCAAGTTCCAACAACTCCAACCATAAATTGTCCTCTTTGGATAAAGAACCATATGCAGTAATGTTGAAGGCAACATGTTCCACGGACATGCCAGCTAGGGCGGAGCCAGAAATTTGGTTGACGGGGACAAAAATAAAAAATACTATATTATAAATAAAAATACTTGAAATACAATACAGATTTAATATAAAAAAATACTATTATAATAACCAATTGAAAATCACAATTGAAGATCCGTATCTGATTCTTCCGTTCTTCTTTTGTCTCTAGTATATTGTACCACTTGATTTGATAAACTTGATGCAAATTGTCAAAAATTATTGGCCAATGGTTGAAAAAAAAAAACTCCTTGGTAAAAGAGTTTCCTAATCCAAATGAGAGTAGATCTCCTAACTAAACCTACTAAACCTATTGGATTGATTGAGTCATTCTAATGTTTGTTATAATAAAGAAGGGTTTTATGTTTATTATTTTACATAACATAACTTCACTTTCCTACACACACATTAAAGAGGTGGGGTCCATATATTTTTTCTTTCTCTTTCATCATTCCACTTTCTCTCTCCCCATTATTGTGTGTGTTGGAAAACTCACTTATATCATGTCACATAACATTAATAAATCCCAATAAAGAATACTTTAAAGCGATTTGCATTTTTAACCAAACCTATAAAAAATCCCAACTATAACGGTTCATTGGGTGACAAAAGTGACCAACAAATCAAAAAGCCCAACTTTCCCTTTTGTTTGTTTTCTTAAAGTTGCGTAACCAAGCTTAGAATTCAATGTGTAAAAATTTGGATTCTGAAAGAAAATATAAATTCAAAATTCCGCTTAAAATCTTATGGGAGACGGAGGCCACCCCCATGTGGCAAGGGTGTTAATGGATTCGGCTGAACTTTGGCCTTCTTGGCCCAAGCCTACGTAAAAAATATTCGACCTAACTGGCCTACTGGCCTATTAAAGGCTTTATTTGTAGGCCAAGCCCGACCTATTTTTAAAAATAAGAAAGTCTGTCATGGCCTACATGCCTTGTAGGCCTCCCACTGTAGATACTAAGCAAAAAAAATAATTGTATAGAGCAAAAAAAGTTCCATTCATACATGCACTAGTACTTCTCATAAGAAAAAAATGACAAACAAAAAAAGTCAACATAATACCCCAGACGAAGCCGAGAGTGAGAAGCGGCAGTGCACATAAAAATTATGATTAGTATTGGTAATTTGCCACATAAAATAAATATTATTATTTTATTTTATTATAATAAATTAAATAGGCCAGCCTACAAGGCTTTAAGCCAGGCTTAACAAAATTGGCCTATGATCTATTTGTTAAAAATGCTTTCTTATATGTCTAAGCCTACTCTACATTCTCTGAAAGGTCGGGCTGTAGGCTGGGCTGGGCCTACCTGGCCCATTTACACCCATACCATGTAGCTCCTCCTCCCAATGCTACGCTTCCAAACTCACGAGTTCATTTTTAGTATGATAGGCGTACATATATTTGTCATTCAAAATTAAATGTGTATATTTTAAGGGGACAGGATATTGTGACACCCAAATAAAATTACGACCAATCATCTCACCGTTAGATTGGTAGTAGCGATCCGACGGTCCTCGTTTAATCCCTAAATAGCCCCTATATTTGTTTCTCTCTTCCCCTTCTCTCTCTGTTCTCTTCTCTCTCTCCCGCGGACGAGCTAGGGTTCGATGAAAGTCCATCATCAAACAACACGGAAAAGCAAACAATTCAATACAATGAAGTGAGATGACTCATCGAAGAGGCCTCTGAGGGAATACTCGGAAGGAAACCATGTTTGGTCAGGCTACAACATACGAGTGTTCATGCTGGAATATCCAATTCCAATACCTCAATTCCAACGCGGAAAATGTTCGTTACCCAAGGCCTCGTAATATCCAATTCATTATAAGAGGCCTCTTGGACATTGTCAATACAATACAGTTTTCAATTCAATAGATAATTGAAAAACTAAAAATTCCTTCTATGCTTGACTTAAGTGAACCAATAATTTGAACAGATCCTATAAAATGCATAATTTTTTTGCTAAGCTGTATTTTTTTTTCAATTATCTTGAGAATGTCCAAATTTGTTTGTAAAAATCGAATTTGGTTGTAAAAATTTAACCCTAGTCGTGTATTCGGCGAAGCTCTCCACGGGATGCAGTGGCGGCGGAGGAAGGCGGCGCCGTCGGACGTCGGGACAGAGGATATGGGCAGCGGCGGGCGGTGGCAGAGTGTATGGTTATCAACGAGGAGAGAGAGAAGAGAATAGAGAGAAAAGGGGACGAGAGAGAGCAGCAAAAACAAGGGATATTTAGGGATTAAACGAGAACCGTCGGATCGCTACTACCAATCTAACGATGAGATGATTGGTTATAACATTGGTCGTAACTTTATTTGGGTGTCACAATATCCTATCCCTATTTTAAATAATATGTCTCTCTCTTATTTGTCAACATTGGTGTTTTGCGTTTGGTTTTAATTAAATAAATATATAAAAAGTTGGGTGTTATAGTAATATTCTAGAAATTTCCCACACTCGCGCACACACACACACTGTGAATACTGAATGTCAGTTTTTGTATAGCTTTCGTACTGTGCCACTACTAAATACTACATCAGACAGACACAGATCGATACAACTAACAATAAAACGAATTTCACGTAAAAAAATAAAAAATAAAAAATATATGCTGCAGGATATGTTATCATTTTATTAAATTCAATAATAAGATTAAACCCAAAAAATTAAGTTATTCAAGTTATATTTCTTTTTAAACATTGTATTATATATATACATATATATATATATATATGCATAATAATTAATTTCACAACTATTCCAGCAGAAAATGAGAGAAAGAAAGCATTATTAAATAGGAAAAAATATTTGCACAGACAAAAGGCTGTACAAATTCGTTACAATAGTAAGACATTTAGTTGATACGATAAAGAAAAAAATGCTTTGTTTATTAAATTTACTAAGATTTAAAAATAAATGTAACAGTAGCAAATTTATTTAAAAAAAAAGTGTTTTTTTTCTCTCTTAATCATAAACACACCTTTTTATCCAAAACTAATTTTTTCGAAAACCTAGCTATTTTACGAAATATTCCTCTATTTTTACTTCTTGAACAAGTACAACTACAAGCATCATAATAGAAAAAAGAAATCTGACAAACTAGGAAATTAAACTTCAAATGTCAAAATAACATTCGCCAACGCTAAATAGAACTTTCTCTATCACAAGACCTATAACAAGGACAAACCATTTGTCCACCCATTTTCTCAATGTCAAACCCCCTTCTTTCCCCTTCTTCTATCTCTCTCTTTTCACAAGACTCAAGTTGTTCAGTACAGAGTCTGACCATGACATCAGTCTAAACTTCCATCCTTTACAAAATATTACGCGATAAGAGATGATTCAAAAGTTATACATAAACTTAACATTTGTTCCCAAATTTTCTGCCACAAAATTGCAAGCTTTAGTTTTCTTCAAACAAAACTATAAAGAACTGCCCGATCAAGTAATTTAGTTACAAAACAATATTTTAAGAAGATTTCAAAACGCTAAAGATAGACTGAGGTATGAACCTTTCTATTCTCTGATTCTATCACCATCTAAACACAATTTCTTTTCCTTTTTTTTCTTTTCTGGTTTTGACTGGGAGCACAAAGGAATCAATTATACAAAAGTATCAAATAATAAGCCAGTTTCTAAACAAATATCATGGACAATATAATATACATGCGTTCTACAAAAGAATATATCTAACCCAATCACTCTACGTTTCTGGTGGTTTCGGTTTCATCCCTCCCCTAATTTTCTTATCCATTCTCCTTCTTGTCCCGACCACTTAAACCTTCAGAATCTTTGCACTACCATCAGTGAACTTTGAATCACCCAAATCTGGGAACAAAAGAGAATTTATACGGTACCACCACAAGTATACACCTGATCTTCCACACTCCATGAACCATAATTACAAAGAATACATTTCTTTCACATAAGACGAAAATGAAGAAATCGCATAAATTGGTTGCTTTTTCCATCATAGGATCCCAAGATGCCACCAGAACAGAGGGCAGCAGTTTCTCCAAACAGCTACTATACAAACACCAATCATTCTTCATTTTTTACTCCACATAGATATGAATTATTTGGCACGGAATTCATGCCGAAATATGGTGAGGTTTTGAGTAAACTTATCCCTGTTTTTAGAATCTAAGCTTAGCGTAACATCCACCATAAGTTTATCAAAACATAGAGAGAGCCGCTGATGCTGATCCATCGGCTGCAAAGAGTAACCAACCTGAGTTACTCAACATAAACATAGTAGAAAAACACACTACAGTTTCCAACCACTCAAATACATGCAAGATATTACAACAACAGTTATAAAAACTGAACCATTATAGGATTTTTAGCATGTTATTGCTACCACTCTGATGATGTCAAATAAAGTATCTGTTGTATTGTCATCTGTAATCATGCAAACTGTCAGCCACATGGGAATGGATCATCTCTGTGAGTTTTTCACGTGACAGTATCATGCGAAGTGAGAGATAGATATAATAACTATAGGGTCACACTACTGAAGCCATATATAAAGTCTTTGTATCTATCTCTCCTCACATCACCTCTTCATATGAAAAACTCACATGAGAGGATTCACTCCAGCCATTTATAGAGTCTTTGCATCTATCTCTCCTCACATCACCTCAAACCCCAGTGCACAAGACTCCCAAACTTTGAGAAAATAGAGGTGAGAATCTATTGTATGTAGCATTTTCCTTGTATTTTTGCAAAAAGACTATTTCCTAGACACAAACCCGTGACGTTAGTCACAAAGGAGCAACCTTAAAGGTTCACTATCATTCCATCAGCCATACATTCTCAATATTTTTGCTATACGGTTATACCTGATCTGTAATCTAGATTAATAACCACGATAAAAAATTCTATAATCCAACTTTGAACTTTCGGTGAGAAGGAAAATACCTGTGACGACAAGATTTGAGCTTTCAAATTTGAGAATATCTGCAAGTAAATAATAGTTTGACATGTCAAATAAAAATCAATGAGTGTGGCTGGAATTGTGTGACTAATCATACTATGTTCAGGATCAATTACAAGAAGATTCTGTTACAACTCTGGATTCTTAACGGCAAGAGTAGACAATAATGTGGTATCGGGAACGATGGAAAGATATGTCAAATGAGAAAAAGGAAATTTATTATTGATGAATTAATAAAGAAAGAATACAAGAGCAGAGCTCTTCACAAGGGAGAGTTCCTTCACACTGAGAATGAACTCAGTCACTTACTAATTACGCCAAAAGTCCCTTACAGTGGAAACTATGCCCCTTTTATACACACACGTATAACTCTCTAACTTCCTGGCACCCTGATATTAACTGCCTAACCCTATACAAACAGTTCCCGCCTTCTAACTGTTACCTGGGTATATTCCCACCTCCAAACCCCTATGTCAAATACAAGTCGTAACAGATTCAACTACTAAATTAGAGCACTAATTATTTGGACAGTAGATACATATCTAATATACTAACACTCAACTTTAAGTAGGAGCATATATACAATTTGTACCAAGCCTGTTACACATATAACTGCTTACAGTAAATTTGACGAGAACAGAACACAGATTTAGAAGGTCCATTACCTGCTCATTAATAAGTATCAAGCTCAACATTGGCCTGCTCAGACTCCACTGGTTGGCACAGTCTTCAAACAATATGATCTCAAATAGGGTCTTCAAAACCTTGGTATGCAAAAGAGAGATACCCAAGTCAAATAACACACATAAAAATGGTTCCCCACTTCAGTTTCACAGAAGGAAAAAAGGAATAAGATGAGCATAATTTATAAACAAAAATGGTAGTTTGCTATGAGGAGCTAGGAGGCTTTTTTAAGAATAAGCCAAGCACACAGTTTCAAATCGGTCATATAACTTGTTTTCTACAATTTGAAGGTTTGCACTGTGTTGAGATATATAAAATCATTAATGTAGCCTCATCCAATAGCTTAAGCTTTCGAGTTGATTTGGTTCTTTACATGGTATCAGAGCCTTAGTGTTCGATCCTCGCCGCCCCCCACTTTCTCTTGTGGAATTTCTTAGCACAGGTAGGTTGGGCCTGTTGCATCATCCACTCTTCAAGCCCAATGGGCTCTTGTGTGAGGGGGCGTGTTGAGATATATAGTCCCACATTGGTTGTGTGAACCAACTAATATGGAGTTTATAAGGCCTTGGACACTCCCACCCTTTGAGCTAGCTTTTGGAGTGGTGTATCCCAAGGTTCTGTACACACTGAATTAATATGTGAAAATTGGAATAAAATGAAGACATATAAATATTAACTAGCAGAATGTTCTTCAGATTCCAGACAAATGATTTTGTAAAAAAATTTCGTGCAAAATTTATGAATTTTTAACTGACTGGAGAGCGGTTAAAAAAAAAAAGAAACATACTTCTGGAAACAGATTGGGACACTCAGCAATATGACGAGCAAGATTGACGGATGCAGGTAAACTTGGAGCCTCTCCCATAGTGATGTTATTAAAATAGAAAGCAGCCAAATTATCAACAGCAGATGCACACTGTAATCAGAAATTAAAAGAGTTGGACAAAGGCACAGTCCCAAGAAACCAAATAGTTATGCTTATAGCAAGAGAATCCCCTGAAAAAAATGTTATGCAAAAATGTGATTTAGTCTGAGGACAGGAAGATGCAAATGAAATGTTGTTGCCATAACCTGTGATGAGATACTTGAATCCAAGCCCTTGAGTCCAGATTCAAGGGAGCCAACTATATGCATAAAGGTGTTTGAGTCCATGTTCAATATGAAAGTGATGTGGCTGTTGAACAAAACCTCCAAGAATGCAAAATAAGCCCTTGTTAGCTGCATAAAAGACAAAACCAAGTGAGTTTACCTTGACAATATTTGGCAAGCTGGCAGATAACTAGTCTGACACATAATTCAGGACCTAGATAAAAGAGTGCCTAAATAAGCTGTTAGATGAAGATTAATAAATTGTTTATATCTAACAAAGAGCCCATTGGGCTTGAAGCACGGACTATGCAAAGGCCCTCCCTACCTTGTGTTGAAATTCACTTAGTTGAAATTTGGAATTCAGAATTTGAATATTATTTACTTATTTATGTACAAATGTTCACAATATATAGACTAATGTGAATATTTACTTTCCTTATATTCTAGGAAAACAAATAAGAAGCATATCAGACCTATAACCTGTTTCATATCACTTACCTTCATGGGTTTCCAATTTTTATTTCTACACAAAAAATAAATAGAAAAGTACGGGGATGCTAACCTCCATAAAAAGGTAAGGACTAAATAGCATTTCAATATATACACACATCTTATGGACGAAGAATGATTAGATCCAATAGAAACATAAACATCAATCTCTTCAAAATACTTTAAATAATCAGTCTATATAAATATTTAAGCATATTTTAAAAAAAAAGGTTTTATAACTACTTAGTCAAGGTTTTATTAGAAAAGGTAAAAAAGTAAAAAACAAAGCTTTGTAAAAAGATTTTAATTCATTCCATCATTTGTTTTTATATCCTTTACCTTTTAATTGCAACTTTAAATTGAGGAACAAGGACTGTACATAATAATATATGGCAAGAAAATAGTTTGCATACCTTCCGATAAGCCAATATATCAGACAAAGGAATTGACAGGGTCATCTTTAGAGCAGCATCGAGTGCATCAGATAGAGCTCTGTCACCATATAGTTCAAACACACCAAAGTTGACATAATTTCCTGCAAGGGCTGTCATTTGGCGAGAGTATGTTAAATTTAACCCACCCACGTACAAGTTTGCTAGTACATCAATTAAAGGAGATGAATCAACAGGATCATGAAAATTACCCCTCATCATAATACCACTAAGGATTTAGAATGCCCGTTCAGTTTGAAACCAAAACAATCCAAAGCCCCAAATAGCAACAATCATAACAATCCAATATACTTAAGCACAGACATCTATTTTCAGGTAGAAATTACAGAGTTTGCTCAAACTGCCACCACACATGTTAATACAGCCTGCTAAGAAAGTGCAGGCTGCAAGTGAATATCCAGATATACCTTTTTCTGTGTAATTTTATGCCTTTATATTTATATATAAACATATAGATATACAAAGATATTGGGTAGCCCAGTTGCATTCTTGAATTCTTTTACCCCTTGTTTTATCTAGTTTGTATATTTTGGAAGATATCTTATCCTCTCCTAGTTGTACTACTTCTCTCACTAATAAAATTCCTTTTCTACTATTGCAATGCAAAAAATTATTATAAAATTTGGAACAACTAGAGTTGGATGATAGTAGGGTTGAATGCTTTAATTTACACACTTGATCCTTCAAAACTTTGAAATATGAAGAAGAAAAACCAATAAAACATTAAAAGCCAGACAAACGCAGACAAAAATTCATGAAAGCAAAAATGTTGATATGCCAAAGCTAAAACTCATAATTAGTTTTAAGTGCAAGGTCAAGAGCATACAACAGAGAGAGAGGAGAAACAAAAAAACAACAAAAGTGATAGGCCCCAAAACGTAAGAATCTAATCATCAATTTCACTTTCATATATTAAACATCCAAAATCTAAGCTATGATAAAGCTAGCAATATTTAGAGTTATCACAAATCAAAATCAACATCAACTTTATCCAAAACTAAATTGGGTTGGCAGCCGATAAACCCATAAAAAAAGCAAGTATGGATTAAGGAAAAATAAATAATAAATAATGTTAGAATATATATGTGTAGGTTATTTATATTAATGTACCACATCGTGTAAATAGGGCCAAGCCTACATATCTCATTATTATATATATAGAATCCTTGTGTGGTCTGATTGGACACTCAGTTCCTCAACTTTAAGTAACAAGAAAAACTAATACATGCATACATATATATAAAATAAATAAATAAACAAATAAATAAAAACAGAGAAAAATACACACCTCCATAATACTAATATCTTTCATCCACTCCATCCTAAAACAAACTACATACCAATCAATTGAAAAGAAGGATTTGTGAATAACTGTACCAGAATTCTCTATTTAAAGGAACTAAAAACACCTGATGGGCCAAGTCCAAATAAGCTTCTAGAGTATTCTAACTATTACAAAATAATGATACAAAACAATAATTAAATAATTCTAATATTTACAATACTCCCCCTCAACCTGAGGAATGGATATTTATCATTCTCAGCTTGTTAGTAAGTTCTTTAAATCTATCATTAGGAAGACCCTTAGTTAAGACATCAGCCAATTGACGACCAGAAGGAATATATAGAGTAGTGATCAGTGCACTGTCTAGTTTCTCTTTAATGAAGTGGCGATCAATCTCAATATGTTTGGTTCAATCATGTTGAACTGGATTATGTGCTATACAGATAGCTGGCTTGTTATCACAAAGTAACTTCATAGATCCTTCATATCTCACCTTGACATCATCGAAAATGATTTTCAGCCACAATAACTCACAGATACCTTGAGCTATGCCTCAAAATTCTGCTTCTACACTTGATCTAGCAACCACATTTTGCTTTTTACTTCTCCATGTTATTAGATTTCCACTTAGAAATATACAAAGCCCGAAGTAGACCATTGGTCAGTCACAGATCCAGCATAATCGACATCTGTATAAACTTCTAAGGATAGATTTCCTCCTCTTTGGAACAATAGTCCTCTGTTTGGTGTGCCTTTCAAATATTGGAGAATTCTGTCCACAGCTCACAAGTGTTTCTCCCTTGGATCATGCATGAATTGACTAACAACACTAACTGTATAAACTAGATCAGGTCTAGTATGAGCTAGATATATCAATTTTCCCACTATTCATTGATATTGTCCTTTGTCCACTGGAGGGCTCTCATTTTCACTTCCTAATCTGTCATTATGCTCAATCGCCCAAGTTTTCCTGCTTCTTTAAGGAGGTCAAGAACATATTTCCATTGACAAATAAATATCCCTTGCTTTGAATGAGCATCTTCCATCCCGAGAAAATACCTCCGTTTTCCAAAGTCTTTGATTTCAAATTCAGCAGTCAGTCTGTTTTGTAGAGCACATTTCTCACTTATATCATTCCCTGTTATAATAATATCATCAACATAAATTAGAAGGATAGTGGTCTTACCTTCCTGAGAATGTTTAAAGAAAAGTGTATGATCCCCTTGACTTTGCTTGTATCCCAATAAAAGCATAAGTTTGGTAAATCTTCCAAACCAAGCATGCGGGATTGCTTCAAGCCATACAACGCCTTCTTTAACCTACAAACTTTATTATCTCCATTTGTAGAGTTAAATCCTGGTGGGATCTCCATGTAAACCTCCTCTTTAAATTTGCCATTGAGGAAGGCATTTTTCACATCAAATTGTTTTAAATCCCAACTAAGATGAGCAGCGAGGGATAATAGAACTCTTACAGTATTCATTTTGGCCACCAGAACAAATGTTTCTTCGTAATCAATGCCATAGGTATCTGTGTACCCCTTGGCTACCATCAAGCTTTATACCTCTCAAGAGTCCCATCAGAATTACACTTCAGAGAATACACTCATCCGCACCCTACTGCCCTTTTTCCATTTGGCCTGTCAACAACTTCCCATGTATTATTCTTCTCCAATGCATTCATCTCGTCATGCATGGCTTGAACCCAATTATCATCCTTTAATACTTCATGTACAGATTTCGGGATTGAAAAGGAGTCAAGGGTTATAATAAAACTTCTATGCTGCATAAAGAGATTCTTAGAGGAGACAAAATGAGAAATAATGTTTTGGGTACAAGACCTTTTCCCTTTCCTTACAACAATGGGTAAGTCATCAGAATTAATATCAAGCTTAGAATAAAAGTAGTGTATTCAGTACTTACCAGCAATTCAGGCGATTGCAGTTGCTGGTGAGGCAGTGTAGGTTGTTTCTTCCTTTGGTACAATAGTTCGGGTGTCCCAGCTTTGCGTACTTTCTATCTATCAACAGAAGGCATGTCACATGAGGAATCAGATGAATTTTCAGCCTCAGCAACTATGTCTTCCTTCTTATTGTCATGTAGTGTAACTACTGGGTAAGAGACTCAAACTCGAAGAAAATGGATGAAGCTTCTACACTGTTCTCCCCCTAAAGCCGAGGGTGTAGAAAGTAGGACTCAGATTCATAGAAGCTAACATTCATAGAGACAAAGAATTTACGACTTGGAGGGTATTAACATTTGTATCCTTTCTTGTTGGGAGAATAACCAAGGAAGTCACACTTAAGGGCTCTAGGCTCTAATTTACTTCAATGTTGTTTATGGATATGGACAAAGGCAACACATCCAGAGACACGAGACTGAAGACTCTACATAATTGAAACAAAAAGAAGAAAAAGGTCATGAGATCAACAAGACTTACATGGCCAAGGTCTCTGGAAGGCAGGCGATTGATCAAATAGGTTGCAGTTAATATAGCTTCTCCCCCGGTAAGAGTTGAGTACAGATGTCTGAAACAATAATACTTTGGTGACTTCAAGCAAATGTCAATTTTTTTTTTCAACCACCCCATTCTGTTGAGGAGTATCCACGCATGTGAGTTCATGAACTATTCTTTTGTCTTTAATAAAATGGGAAAGACGCTAATTAACATATTCTATACCATTATTTGATCTCAAGCATTTGATACTTTTATCAAACTGGGTTCAATCCTATAACAAAACTGGATAAACAACTGTGTTACTTCTACCTTATCTTTCATCAAGACCATCCATGTTATCCGAGTATAATCATCAATAAAAAAAGACAAACCACTTAGCACCAGAAACATTAGGGACCTTGGTAGGCCCCCAAACATCAAAATGAATAATGGTAAAAGGTTCAACATTTTTTATTTCACTAGAAGGAAAGGATACACGATGATGTTTTGCAAACTGACAAACATCACAATTAAAAGACTCAATAGACCGCGATACAAAGACGGAAACATAGACTTACGTAGACTAAAAGGAAGACAACCCAAGCGCTTGTGATGAAGCCAAATAAGAGAATCTGAAGTAGACTGACGAGTCATAAAAGTCTAATCCCTGGTACTTTCTGCAACGAAGTCTAGAACTAGATAATAGATAATACAACTCACCCTGCTCTTTAGCAACTCCAATCGTCTTCCCCGTGGAGAGATCCTGAAAAACACAATGAGTACGGAAAAAAGTTATAGCGCAATTCAAATCTGTAGCAAGCTTATGAGTAGAAAGAAGATTGGTAGAAAGATGGGGAATATGGAGATCATTCTTGAGACATAAGGAGGGCTGGATTTTAATGTTACTAGAACTTGCAACTGTTGTGTGTGATCCATCAGCTACATACGGATACCAACAGTAGGATTATAAGAAAGAAAGGGGTCAATGCAACAAGTCACATGATAGTACCAAAATCCATAATCCATGAAGTTTTGAAATCAGTACAAGAAGCAAATAAAGAACCAGTCATAGCCAAAGTACCAGTACCACAGGGCTTATTGAGAGATTCAAATACGAACATTCCAATTCCTCATGACGAATAATAGTAAACTCACCAGGCATCTGTGAGGTCGCATTCACCGGAGAAATGTCTAGGGGGCGAAGAAGGATTAACTACGTGAGATTGACTTACTAAGCTTCTCCAGAACCGGTTGCTTTCCACGAAGACGATAACAAACCTCTTTTGTGTGACCTGGTCTTTTAAAATAGTTGCACCAACGCCCCTCTTTGCTGGGCTTTGAAGGAGAGTTTGACATAATAGACCCGTCAGTGAGCTTAGAATCAGAAGGAGCTGAAGTAGTGGGTTTAGATAAGAGTATGACAGATCGTTTGGGCAACTTGGCATCCATTATGACAGCCCTTCGACTTTCTTCACCCTTGACAGTGTGAAAAACTTCAAAAAGAGAAGATATTTTTTCTTACCAAGAATTTGAACCCGAATAGGGCCATATTTTGAGTTGAGGCCACAAAGAAAATTGAAGATCTTATTCCTTTCAACTGAGGTGGCCAGAGTAGCTGCATCCTTGCTACACTCCAACTTTAAATACTGATCCAGCTCGGTTCATAATCCATTCATAATGCCATAATATTTTGTCACAGAAAATGAGCCCTGCTTGGTTGAAAAAATCCTATTCCTCAGATCATAGCAGGTGGCGGCATCTTGCTTCATTGAGTAAGTTTGTCTAAGAACATCCCAGATATCAAGAGCGGGAGGTAAGAACATGCAATGTTGACTAACCTCAGGAGTCATAGAATTCCATAGCCATGTCATAATAAGAGAGTCTTCATCATCCCAATGAGCAAATTTTGGATCTGTCTTGGCAAGAACAGGTCCTTCAAGATGAGCAATCTACGATGCCCTTTGAGAATCGTACGAACAAGCTCAGACCATTGCAAATAATTTGGACTCAGAGAAGCCCTATATAGAGCATGTAATAGATGATTGAATGGTTGAAATGTCTTCAACGTCTGACATAAAGCTTGCTAAAACACAAAAGATCAGAACCGTCAACAACCTTCTGAATTTGGTCTGAACAAACAAATCAGAAAGCTTTTTGAAATATTCGAACAAGCCCTTTTGAAAAACAAGACGATCAAATGATGTCAGATCAAACGAACGAGCACAGGTCCAAAAAAAGCAAAAAGAGGTGACAGAACCCAAGTGGTCTGCGACAGAAAGTCACCGTCACGCGTCGATGAAGTTGTCGCGTGGGCGTCACGCGCAGAAGGACTGGTTTACTAGTATTTACAATATAATCTATTTCTCTCTCCATTAAGTCTTGTTTTACTACTTTCCCTTAAGTAAGTTTCGGCCAACCTCTTCCTTTTTTTATGTCATGCTCCTTGTAACAAATTTCTTTTCTTACCGAAACATCTAAGGGTCTTCAACAAAACATGCCCAAATCATTTCAATTTGTGTTCTCTCATATTATATTACACTGACACAACTCTAATTTTTCGTCGAATATCTTCATTTTTTTATCTTATTCATCCTTCCATGATCACACATCCACCTTGACATTTTCATCAATCTCCCTCGTACAAGATTGATGCCAAATATCTAAATATATCTTTCTTGGGTACTTCTCTTAACATATTCACAAATTCTTGATATTTTCCTCTTGTCATGGAGAATTCACACTCCATGTATTCAGTCTTACTCCAACTTAATGTAAATCCTTTGGACTTCAACATGCTTCTCCATTATTCTAGCTCATCTGCAAATAGTATACACCATGGCACCTCATCTTGGATATCTTTTGTTAGCTTATCCATAAATAGGTAAAAAAAATAGAAGGAATCAATGTACAGCCTTGGTGTAAACCTACTACGATTGGAAAATAGCTTGATGGGTAATTACAATCCCTTACACATATAGCAACACCATCATACATAATTGCCTCCACATACCTTGCATATACTTTTTTTTCCTCAAGAACCCACTACAAAACCTTTCTTCAAATTCTATCATACGCTTTCTCAAGATCAATAAATGCCATATATAGGTCCTTTTCTTGATATCTCTCCATTACCTGTCATATCAAGAAGATAGCCTCCATGGTAGATCTTCATGGCATAAACCCAAAGTGATTTATAGAAATCATAGTCTTTATTCTCAAACGATGCTTAATAATTCTCTTCCACAACTTCATTGAAGGGAATCAATGGATCATAAGATTAATGCCTTAATATTTGGAACAATTTTGGATATCTCTCTTGTTCTTATAGATAGACACAAGTATACTCTTCCTCCATTTATCAGACATCTTTTAATTTTGAGAATCTTGGTAAAAGGAATAATCAACCCAACTAATTGACATATCCCCTAAACATCTCCCCACTTCAATAGAGACACCATTGTGCCAAAGTCTTATCAGTCTTCATCTTCTTTAGTGCATCCTTAACTTCATGCACTCTAATTCTAGACACAAACCTTATGTTTAAACCATCAAAAGCATTGATAAGTACACCCTTTTTTCATGCTCAAAAGTTCAAGTGAGAGGAGGTTTTCCTCCTTTCACCAAAATAAAACTTTGATTAACAAAATAAAATCACAAAAATAATAGAAGCTACGATAAGATCAAATACAAAACCAACACATTATTCTTTTGGGTGACTAAATCTTCATATAAATAAAATTTTCTAAATAAGAAATTTTGCTAGACTCTTATACAACCATGCGTCTACCCAAACTTATATATTCACCTTGCTCAAATTATGTTGGCCTCAATCAACACGTAAAAACTTTAAAATTTTGACTCGTCATATTCGAACAAATACTTCGGGAAAATAATAGGAGACAACATAAAAGTGGAGGATAAGTAAAATCCCTAATGCAGTCAAGCACTTAACCAAGTCCCTAATCCCCAATAATAATCCACCCCAATTTAGGAGCTGCTGATCTACAAGAAATCATATCAAACTAAAACTACGAACAGAACAGATATATTATACGCCCATTCATATAACTCTGTTAAGCAATATCATAAAAAAAACAAAAAAAAAAAAACTTACTAGTTGCTGCAACTAACAAGCACAGGTACAAAAATTCAGTCAGAACACTAAACCACGCTACAGGAATAGAAAGAACCAAACAGGGCAAGGATTTCACCTCTTGACAGTATTGTTAAACATATCCATATTCCTTTGTACTTGTACGTATATATATCAGCAGCATTAGGAAGAGATAAAACTCCAGATCCATAAGCGACAATCAGTTTACTGACTTCCCGGAAGAGAAGTATGCCATTTGGAGAAGAAGAGTCAAATGTCAAACGTTGAGCTTTATTTAGCACAAACTCAGCCATGAACTTCAACAACGGGGTGGTAACCTGCAGGGGGAAGAGGGGGGCATACATCAGAATACATGCATCAGAAGCAATTCAACATGTAAATTACCAAGTGCATTCAAAGAGGGAAATTTAGCATCCAAATACATATCGATACACATTTCTATGACTGTGACCATCAAAACTTGAGCACAAGAGAAAGAAAAGACAATAAAAAAAGAATAAAGCTGCAGCAAGAGGGTGCACAAAGTGATCCTCTACTTCAACATATACTTTACATCCAATAAAAAATATTTTTAACTCATGAACCAATTCTCCCAAAAACTTAAGTTATTAGGTAAAAGGCTAATGTTTTATATCTAACACGCGCCTCATGCAAGAGTCCTTTAAACTATTCAGTGATAGCTCATGAATGGTTTTTATATCAAATACTCTACCTCTCAACAACTTCAAGACCAGTTTTTCTCCCAAAAATTCCAAAATGACCCTTCCCCTTTGAATGTCCACTAATTAAACTAATCAACATAATGAACAATATACTATTTTTAAATTGTCTCCTTTCTTTCCTCACACTTCACAGTTCACTTCATCTCAAGCAACAAGTTATTCTTATCCAAAGCACAAAGTCTGGACCCACCCCATACTGTACCTTCAATTTTTTATTTTTTTTAAATCCCACAGTGAGTATCACAAGATTTCCTTTAGACCATTCGTATATTCCGATAACTTTGACTGCTAATAACAAGTTTGGAAAGGATGTTCGGGTGAAGATTTTTCCTTTCATAGAGGCTTTTCGTTGCCTCTACTAACTCTACTTTGTGTAATACTCCCATCAAATCTTATTTTCAATACATTGTTTATTTTTAGAGAAAGGGGAGTGATAGAGACAAGCAAAATAACAGACCCTCTGCTTCATTACATTACTTTATCCACCAATGCTTACCGTGAGTTTTCTTGTAAATTAATCATCCAGTACCTTACATCATCAAAGGCTCTGTCTTGACAAACACATTTCGAAATCCAAAACACCTTTATAGTTCAATACCTCATACTGCTCTTTCCCCTAATGGGAGTGCATTATGCGCACCCTCTAACTCAGAAACAGTACATGAAGGGCCATGGGCCTAAAAGTAATGAAACAGTTAGTTTGTTATAGAAATTAATCTAGAATATTCTTAAAATATAGGATAAAAGGTAGGTAATGTGGTAGTGTGGGTATGCAATGTATTCAGAATATTTGGAGTGGGGTTTTGGGAAAGAATCTCTTGGGATCTCTTTGGCCTAGGTATTTGGCTTTAGAGTGAGTGAGGTCTTTTGGTGTTTAATTTCTGCATTTTCTTTATATTTTCTGCAATTTCAGTTTTATAAAAAAGGGGTTCCATCAATTTGGTATCAAAGCACTACAATCCTGGGAGTGCTCTTTGATCCACAGATCTGGAAGAAAAAAAAAATGGAATACTGATTGACGAAGGTTGAGAAGAGCTTGGATAGTGTGGAGGATATAATAGCCCAACATGAATAATTAGCAAAATACATGTGATTAGATAATTAAGCATGTATTAGTGAGTAAAAATAAGTAAATTCCCTTATAAAATTAATTGGGGTCACTTTTGAGGTAAAAAGTGTACTCTGTGAAAATTAAGGGGTATAAATGGGTGTAGACAAAAGTGCCCGAAATATAAAAATGGAAGTAGAAATATTCCTAGAAAAATATTCCAGACTGTTGGGTAAAGTTTGGTAATTAATGGAATTGAATAGATAGATGAACCGATACCCACTTAACTTGTGTTAAGTGACATGTCACTTAAGGGAACCCATTTCCCTTCCCCAACCCACGTGCACAGCAAAGAGAGAAGAAAGAAGAGAAAAAGAAGGAAGAGAGAAGAGGAGAGAAGAGAAGAGAAAAAGGAAGAGGAAACCCTTGGGTGATCAAACATTGATGGTTTTGAGTGATTCAAAAGCCTAAACCACTCCAAATCTTCCCCTCTTTCACAATCCTAGCTTGGGTCTTGGTGGGGAGTTGTGTGGGTGGAGATATTTCCTTCCAAAGTTTCGACCCCTTGGAGGAATTGTGAGATTTGTTGGTTTCTACCTCCATGGAAGCTTGAGGAGTAACCAATCCTTGATTGTGCAACCATTAGTGGTAAGATTTCATCCTTTGAACTCTATTTTCATGAAGAATCCATGATTTAGGTTTTGGATGAATAGTGTCTAGGGTTTATGGTTATGTGAGTAAATGGGCTATGTTCTAGGAAGATTGAGGCCTAGAGTATGTTGAGAAAAATGCTAGGAATGACATTTAATCGGTGAAAATAAGTTTATATAGTCATGTGATTTTGTTTGGAAAATTACAAAATTATGCATTTGACTATGGTTTGGCTTGTTTTGGTAATCAATGGTTTGGTTTGGTTGATTGTTGATATTGTCCATGTGATGCTTAGGATTGAGGCATTTGGACCAACAGTGAGTAACCAACCATTGGAGCAAGCTATGGAGCTCGGTTAGCTCCTTGAAGTTAATGTTGTGTTGTGAAGATTGGTGAAGAACAAAGGTTTAGTTGGAAGTTTTGAGGTAAGCCTTCGGACCTTGGGTGTAATTCCCTTTATTGTTCCACCAAGCCCTGAACGGGTAATGGTGTGTCGTTGTATATAAATGCAATGAAATATTGTAATGCTTTGTTATACGTATTTGCATGCTTTGGTGTGACATAGGATGGTGTTTCCCTATGTTGGTATGTTGCATGATGATGCGTAAATCATACTTGGTAGTTTAGCTTGCCAGTAGGACTATTTGCATCTGAGTATCCTTAGGACAGCTCGAGAGCTCGAGGGATTTCTCCTGGAGATGTTGTGTACACTTGCATGAATATGTATTTGCTGCATTATTATTGTCATTGCTATTACACTGTTATTGAACTATGGGGTGGAGAGATGCTCCAAGGACCCCTGGTCTACTGGATATATTCGTATATCTCACCCCGTGTTGTTGGGGACCCCCTTTCAGGAAAGGATGCTGCAGGAGCCTCTGATGGCAAGTGGCCATATTTGAAGTAGTTGATACATGAAGAGTTTCATCATTGTGATTAAGCATGCCATTTTGTAGTTCCTATGTATAGGATTGTAAATGAAAGACAATTGTCATATGCATGCTATGTGTTAATTGGTTGGACTTAGCCTATGCTCATCCCCTTTGGTATCTCTTTTGTTGATGGGAGCCAAGGAGTTGATCATAGTGTTTTGTAGCTAAGTCCCATGATTTGTAATTGAAACTTGTAAACATGATGTAATGTTGTAATTATTGGGTATTTGCATATATGATGAAATGATATGCATGCTTCTCTTGTGTGTGAGTATCTAGAGAGACTAGAATTCATGTATTGAAAGGATTATATGATGTAAATTAGGTGAATGAAGACCGTTAGGTTGGAAAATCAATTCAAAACAAAGGGACCCTGTCTTGTTGTCCAATTTTCGTATCCTATACGATAGATTTGGACCTTTGTGTCTTGATGGAAGTTGTAGATATGATTCTTAGCTTTCCATAGAGACCAAGATTGTGTAATTTGGATAAGTATAACTAAAGTTATGGTTAAAATACCACAGGTAGGTCAAATTGCCCTGTTTTGGGTACACAGCCCTGTTGTCTGGCGCTATGGGCGCCAGACTGGCGCTAGGAGCGCCAACGGCCAAAATGAGGCAGTGGCGCTGGCGCTGAGGGCGCCACTGTGGCGCTGTCAGCGCGGGGGATCTGCCGATTCAGCACCTGTCGCTTAGAAATCTCATAACTTAAGCTACGGTGCTCCGATTTGAGCGCGGTTTGAATCCACGCGTAACTAATGGAAAATCCTATAATATAATGGGCAAATGGAGACCATAATAAATGAAATGAAAGTATGGTATTAAGCTTTAAGTATGTTATTCCGCAATGTATTATGGTTATGGTCACGCAATTGGGTAATTTTAATTCGGCTTGCTTTAAAAGAAAAATTTAACCGGATTTAATTGCACCAATGTGATTGTAACTGCGCTTAATATCATAAGTCAATGTTAACAAACCGGTTCTAGAACGGGGTGTTACAGAGGAAAGGATAGATGAAGTGGAATCTCTATTCGTCAATTGAGAGAGACGATAATGGCACTCATTAATCGAGTGGACCCATGGAAAAGGAGATCAAGTACTGAAAATAGAGTTGTTGCTCATGGTGGTGATCGCGGAGAGAGGGTCCCGCAGGCAACAATGAAACAAAGGGAGGAGGTGCCATACTTCACTGGAGAATATCCATATGGATGGATCTTTCAGGTGGAGCATTATCTTAGGGTGAATCAAATCCCTATTGAAAAAAAAGTGGAGACAACTTCAAGTTGTTTTGAGGGAAGGGCTAAGGTGTGGTTCCAATGGTGGAAACCAAGAAATCCAACAAGCACGTGGGAGGGATTTCGCTCTGCAGTCTTGCAAAGGTTCCACAGCTCTGTTCACGGGAAACCATACGAAGTTCAGAGAACGTTCTTGACTAATCGGAAGGAAAAAAATCGAGTAGAAGGTGTAGAAATAAAAGCGTACGAAAAGGGAACAAAAGAAATAAAAATGAATGAAGAAAAGCAAGAGACAGAGGTTGTAAAAGAACAACAAGAAAAGCGTGAGGAAGAGATGAAGGCGGAGATTCGTGCTAAAATTTGGTCACATTCAACCACAAATATGCTCAAAGTGAGGAAGAAAAGCATAAAAGAAGCGAAGAGAAAGAAATCGTTGCTGGGAAGATGGTGAATAGTGTCAGCTGTAGTGGGTTGAATGATAGTGGGTCGGGATCAGCACAATATATTACAGGCCGTTCCAATAACGCAAATGGAGAAGGAATTCTCGGATTGGGCTCTGGTTCACGAAATGGGCCAAACACTTATCACTGCGGGCCAAATTCAAGTGGTAATATCAAAACCAATGGGGCTGAACAGCAACCCAATGAATTCTGTCCCAACATAAGGCACATAGCTATCGTGAAAAGCCAAGATTCGACACAAGGAGGCTCCATTACCAACAGAAGCAATGATGACCAAGGCGGTGCGAGATACTGGCGATTAACAGTGGAGGAAACGACTGACCGTCGACGACACAATCTATGCTTCCGATGTGATGCTCTTTTCGCTACGGGTCATGTGTGTAGCGACCCACAACTACACGACATGTTGTTGGACGTTGGGGTGGAGGGAGAGAGCGGAGGGGACGACGCGGGTAAGCAGATGGCGGGTGAGGAAAATCGGGATATATGTTTGAGTGTGTATAGTATCGTGAGTGGTGACAGGCATAGGGCTCCAATGTTGGATCTTGCCACGTTATTACTTGTAATAGCCAAGGCCAAATGGGTGTCTCTCTTGTTACCAAGTGACATGGTGATTGCGGACAAACCTGCTCCTGATGCAAATAGCAAGGTCGTGCCAGCAAATGCTACCCCTGATGGCTGGATGATATTGGATATTGATCCAGATTTGGTTAAAACATTTAGTGAGGCATCGGATACCCCCAAAACCATCATATGGAATGGACCAAGGGGAGTGTTTGAGTTTGACAAGTTTGCTGTTGGGACAGAGGCTACTGCAAAGAAGCTGGCTAACCTCAGTGGAAAGGGAGTGACAACGGGGTTAAGAAGCTTTAAACAATGGGATCCGGGTGGATAATTTTTCAAATCACCTATCCTCTTTCTTCACCTTGAGGACAAGGTGAATTTTAAAAGGGGAGTATTGATGGGCCATGGGCCTAAAAGTAATGAAATAGTTAGTTTGTTATAGAAATTATTCTAGAATATTCCTAAAATATAGGATAAAAGGTAGGTAATGTGGTAGTGTGGGTATGCAATGTATTCAGAATATTTGGAGTGGGGTTTTGGGAAAGGATCTCTTGGGATCTCTTTGGCCTAGGTATTTGGCTTTAGAGTGAGTGAGGTCTTTTGGTGTTTAATTTCTGCATTTTCTTTATATTTTCTGCAATTTCAGTTTTATAAAAAAGGGGTTCCATCAGTACACCACATAACTTTGCTTTGTATTGTGGTTAGCTTCCTTGGAACAATCCTTTTGGGGTCCTTAGTGACCACTGTGTGTGTCGTAAATTGGAACAGTTTTTTATAATCCATTATAAAAGATTTTGGTACAAGTAATAAGGCAAGAAACTTATTGAAATTGCAGTCTTTTCAATCCCTTGCTTCATTTGGTTGGAGCAAAATGCTTACATCATTAAGGATGCGTCTTTGCCCCAAGACCTGTTATGGGATGGGGTTGTGTTTGTGGCTTCTCTGCTCAAGCCTATTTCAAGTAAGTTGCTATCTCCAATATGCAAAGAAAGATTGGGCAACTTTACTGCACTGTTGAGTTTTTCTTGCATTCTGTATTATTACTTTTTCTTCTTTGGAGGATTTTATCTACCCCCAAGTTGTCTTTTCTGATTTTCTCTCTAACAAACTTCCATAAAGAATATCTTGCCCCGGAAAATAATTCCAATCCAAATGCAACAACTTCTACAGTTCTTTCGCATTGGATTGTGACAAAGCACTTGCCTTACTAGCAGTTTAATACTAATGCAGAAACATAACAGTATTGTCACAACGCAATGGAGGGTTAAGGCAGCGACCCAGAAGCAAGTTGCAACAGAAGCAGCCACATCATGAATCAGCAAACCTCTCCAGGTAATGTGGTGCCATATGGCTGCCTATCCTATATGGAGGTGGCCAAGGAAATCTGAGGTGCTTGCAGTTTGGCCTAAAAGCCACCCTCGTTTTCTTGGCCACCTACAACACTATAGATAATGATTAAATAATTTGTGCTGATAATGCTAAAACTCCTCAACATAACAAAGAGTCTTGATAGGAAATTCGATGCCTCAGGTTGTGTTAAAAAACACTATTAAATATAAAGCTGAATAATGCAGGAGAAGTTACAAAACCAAATTCCTGCAAACCATAAATTTTTCCCGTGTTATGATATTACGTAGTAATTCATGTACTGCCCTAGTATCTGCAGAATTATATTTTGAAATAACAACTTCAATAATGGGTAATGGACTGTTAATTAAATATTTGAATGTATATATACAGGCAACGAAAATTATCCACAAAATCCATAACCTCTGGGGTGTCTGTCCAATGCGAGATGCCTTTTATGAGTAGAGGCATGTGAGCAGGATACAACCAATCAAATAGAAGGCCATAAGCTCGGCGGCTAAGAAATACAAACATGAAAAACAGGGAGGTCAGTTTAATTGCTTTCCTCACCTTGAAAAACAGAAACAGTACAAGTATCAACCTGTTTGTGGCCATGGCAATTCCTCTAAGGTCCCTCATCAAACCAACAAGTGCATACTTTACAACATCTGTTCGAAACACTGAATCGGGAGTTGATTCCAAACTGAGAAAAACCTAAAACAGAGAAAACATTATATGCTGACTTCATCCAAAACCAAAAAGATTAACCAATTAATTATAAGAAAAATCCATCTAGATGCCATAATTAACTAAATAAAATAAAAGAAAAATTACTATTTCTTATGCTTATGCACTTGTAAAATTTTACTTTTCTTGAAAACATAGAAAGGAAGAATTAAGAAAGAAACAAGTTACGACAAATACGCTCCCTGAAAAGATTAGCTTAAAGAACAGAAAATCAAAAGAAATACAATAGAAACCCTAATAACAATAACAACACCCTCCAGTCTTGCTGAATATCCAGAATACGAATATCTCTAAATAAGCCTTGATCTGAACACTAAAGGGAATGAAGATTAATAATTAGAGTGCAAGTGTGGTCATATTTTGTTTTTATGAAAGAAATATTTTTATCATTGATAAATTAAAAAGTTCACATTTAATCGTTGGAGAAGGAGAATGAGTTTCATTTAAACTGGAAGCTCTCCCCTCCGAGTGACCTGGTTTCTAGGGAGAGAGTAGACTCTACATTGCAGCATATAACAAATAACAGCAGACTTGCATATAACCATAAAATCATGCTTTCCTATTTTGTCAAAAGCCAACCAAGCAACAACAACCAAAGTCCTTTCCCACTAGGTGGGGTTGGCTAGATGGATCAAGAAACACCATTGTGTTGTGTCAAAAAACATTTATTCATAGATACCATTTAGATCTAAATCCTTTTTAATGGTTTCGCTTAAAGTTTTTCTTGGTCTTTCTCTACCAAGTATTCGACTATTCTCCACCAGATCAACTCTTCCAACAAGGGCTTCTATTGATCTTCTTCTCAGATGTCCAGATCAACTAAGGTGCAATTCCACCAAGTCTAAAAAGCCAATCCAAGCATCACTATCAACGTGACATTTATCACAAACTAGTTGGATTGGTGGTTGATAAACCCAAATAAAAACTAAGAAATAAAATAAAATAAAATAAAATAAAAAATCCAAGCAATCAAAAGGAAATCTTACTATTATGGTATGCATAGCCCAGCTTCTAGCCAATGCAAAACACAACGCATCACACAAGTTCCAAATCTTACTATTGTTGAAAGAATCTATGTCCTCATATCAATTTTATGTTATTTCATATTGTTTGTCAATGTCAAGTCATCATTATGTCATCATGTTTTGTATTTTGATTTGTTTAATTATTTTATTAATTACACAATATAATCTGCATTAAGTAGTAGAGAGACATCAGATGAAAAATGACTTCACAAACATATTAACAAGAATAGCAATAGAGTACCTGCTGGAGTGGATCCATTGAAGATTTAAATTTCATAGGGCTATCCTCCATGAATATCAACCAGCCAATAGTGTAATAGAATGTTGTTCTGCTGCGGGAGCATCTCTTCGCTTCCAAAAATGGAAAATGTTCCCTCTGAGATTAATTTACGGGAAAAAAGAATTAGAAGAAAGAAAAAGAGGAATCTATTTCTATAAAAAGAAAAGTGGACAAAAATGGGGGAGGAATGTGCCGCCTCCTGCACTGAGAGAGAGGAGGGATTTGCACATTGCTATCCATTCTCTCAAACATTAAAATCAATTTATAGAATTTTTTATACAAATAAACTTCATTAGATGGAAAAGAGGGGAAGTGAGGCTAAAAGGAGCGAGTACAAAGTACATTGCGAAGTAAATATTGCCGCAAGACAGCCCAGTCTCCTCACATATCTGAAATGGCAACTACCTTAAAAAAAATTGCAGAACTCTAGAGGCGCTAAAAAATACAACTCTATACCAAATTGAGTTGAGGAGCAAAGAGATGCGCCTAAAGTTGCAACCGCTTCACTCCAATCAAATGCTCCAGAGGAGAGTCTAAACAGCAGGATGCCACAAAGTTTTCGCCTCTTTTTTTCTAAAGCCCTTAAACCTTACCACCAGAAAATATTTCAAAATAGGACACTTACTCGCATCTAGACTTTGGATTAGTTCAAAGCTTACAAGATTCAACTGGAACCAGAAAGGATTATAGGATTATAGCTTCCATGTCATTTAGGTCTGCGTAAAACCCTAAATCCCAAGAAAAGGGAGACTCTCTAGAAGAAAGAAAGAATAATTGGTAAATTACGCAAAGTGGAGAGATGGTACAAAAACAGGGGAAAGGCCTATGGGGGCGTTTGGTAGAGGAGAAATTTTTTTTTATCCAGGAATCATAATTACTAGGAATATGATAGGAAAATAAATTTCCGGGAATATTACCAAAAAGTTGTTTGGTAGATCAAAATTTTACTGGATATATTGGCTCAAGATTACTAACTCAATGTTTGGTTGATATACAAATATTACTGGGAATATGATATGATTTTACCAAAACAGCCTCGTGTGATTTTATCAATTTTTTTTTTTCCTTTTTCCCAAGAGAAGTTTTTCCTGAAGATAATCATGACTTGCTGACACCATTGCCAAATAGCAGAAGGACCAAACCCGTGAATCAGAACCAGAGAAGGTTTCTGGTTTGTTTGATTTCTGGGTTTTGACTCGGGACCCCAAAAATGTATGGTAATTTCGTCATCGACAGGGATAGAAGAACAGTGATTTCTGGTTTGTTTACAGATCTGTTTTGAACAATGATTTTGAAAGAAGAACCCAGAAGGATAGAAGAACAAAGAAGACAGGGTTAATTATGTCCAAAACAAATTATAAAACATTTCCACGGGGTCAGATTTGCCAAATACCACCCATTCATTGGTATTTCAAATTGGCTTTTTTCTTCATAAAAAAGAATCTTGGGGAATCGATTTATCTGGGAAAATTTTTGCAACCCTTCTACCAAACATAGGTAACTATGATTTCTAATATCAGTTTCTCAGGATTCTAAAAAAAAAAAAACCCTCCTACCAAACACCCCCTACATGAAAAGGACATTTCCACCCCCAAGCATCCTCTCAAAATCTTAAGCAAGAGCTGTCGCCCACAAGTAGAGAAATTAGTAGTATAAAAGGAGTCTATCCCTGAGAGAAAAACTTCCAAGGACTAGCATGAGTGGGTTGGTATCCCACTCATTCTAGTTTAAACCATAATTATTCCAGATTACTTGGAGCCATCAGGAAGCCTCTGAAAGAAATTGCCATTGCCATTTAGCCACCAAAGCAATCTTTTTTGAAACCAGAATCGCTAGACCCAAATCCTTTCATTCTTACGCATGTGTTAGAATAGGAAATATTAGATATATAGATGTGGTTTAGATTTGTATAGATTACTTCCATATCTATGAATATTCTATTCCTATTTAGTTTTTGGATTATGTTTGGGCTTCTCACTTAAGCCCATTAGGGTCTCTATATATTGTAACTCTTTGAATTAACTTAATACACAGCATATTATTTTACATTCAAGTTGGTTCCAGAGCTCTTTTGTTCTGTGGACCCTCGTTTTCGCTTCAAAACTTCGTTTTCCCTTTAAAACCTAAGCCCACTTTTTAGGAGTCCTCTTTTCTTTGTCGTGCGTCCTTCCGGCAAGCCATCTAGGGTTGTCAGCCCCTTCTAAGTGATTTTCGATCGCGTCAGCACCTCCGACCGCCACCAGAACCACCGTCAGTCACTGTTCCGGCCACCGGAAAAGTTTTCCGGCGAGTTTTCAACCCAGACAAATCGCGATAAGGACCCTCTCCTCCCAGCGACCAGTTCTGGGGAGGTCCGACCACCGTCGCGTCAGTCACGCGCCTCCACACACCGCCCGTCTCCTCTGCGCGTGGGGCTCACGCGCCACCTTCAACTGACGCGTGTGCACTGTTCCGGGAGCTTTTTCCTGTCGTTCTTGGACAGAGAAGCTCGCCTCCTCTTTCCAGATCTGTGGTTGGTTCTTTATGGGTCTCACCTTTTGTGCGTACCTCTTCTTGATTTTCGATCAAGTTAGTTTCGATTCACTTGGTTGTATATCCTTGTGATTTATTATAATGGCAGCATCTTCTCCTGCTGATTGAGAAAGGATTGACAACCAGCTTCTAAGTATCCTTTGGCTGTCTATTGAACCAGTCGTCTTGGATATTTTCTATTCTTTTCAAACATGCAATGAAGTGTGAGAGGAAGCAAAACACCTCTACACTAATGACGTTCAGCAACTTTATTCTATCATGTCTCAGTTTATGGATCTACGCAAATCATCTGACACTCAGATGGAGACATATGTTGGCAAAAGTCGATCTCTGATGCAGGCATATTTGGATATGTTGCCTTACCCTAATGATACTTCTGCATATCGAAAACAGGTGGAACGTCTCTTTATGGTTGCCACACTTTCTGGTCTTCACGAAGAATATGATAATGTCCGGGATACTATCTTGACCAGTGGGGATCCTGTCTATCTATGACGTATCAGCGTCTTCTGAACCTTAATAAGAAATCTGCTCCTGCATCATCCACTGTTGTTGATTCCACTGCTCTAGTTTCCCGTACTGACTTTCGCGGGAACATTGGAGGTGGTCGTGGCCGTGGTAGACGCCAGGGAGGACGTGGTTATTATGAGGAACGTTGCTACACAAAGTATCCTCACCTCCGACCCTCTCATGTTGCTAATATAGCTCAATCGGATACTGCTTCAACTGGTACAGTCTCTCTCTCCTCTGAAGATATGCAGCACTCCAGTCCTTTCTCAGGAAGGCTTCTCCTCAGTCTCAGCCCTCTGCTTCAAAAACTGGTAATCCTGTTGCATGTTTTCTCATTCTGCATCACATGGTCCTTGGATATTTGACTCAGGTGCTACTGATCACCTTTGTGGTAATAAGGAACTCTTTTCATCCCTTAAATATTCTGATAATTTACACTATTTTACTCTTGCTGATCGCACTAAAGCCCCTGTTCATGGGATTGGACAAATCTGTTCAACCTCCTCATTGACCTTGACATCTGTCTATTACATTCCTGACATACCTTATAACTTAATCTCTGTTAGTAAATTGATCAACTCTCTTAATTGTATTGTCACTTTCTCGAACCATTATGTTTCTGTGCAAGGTCTAGGTACGGGGAAGACGATTGGAGTGCGCCGTGAGTCACGGGGTCTGTTCTACCTGATTGTGCCGAGTCCTTCAGTTGCTTGTTCTCTCACAGAATCTCCACAACTCATCCACAGTCGCCTCGGGCATCCTAGTCTTTCAAAATTGCAGAAGATGGTTCCTCTTTTATCCGGTCTTTAGACTTTAGATTGTCAGTCATGTCAGCAAGGGAAGCACATACGCTCCTCCTTTGCCAATCGAGCCAATAAACGAGCTGATGCTCCTTTTTCAGTTATTCATTCAGATATTTGGGGTCCTAGTCGTACTGTGTCTGTTTTAGGGTTTCGATATTTTGTTACCTTTATTGATGATTTTTCACGTTGGACATGGATTTATTTAATGAAAAACCGTTCTAAGTTATTTTCTATTTATCAAAAAAAAATTTGCTGAAATTCATACCCAATTTGGTGCTTCTATTCGTGTTTTACGTACTTTACACCAAACTACTTGTTCTCACACTCCACAACAAAATGGAGTAGCTGAACGTAAAAATAGACATCTCATTGAAACTGCACAGACTCTTCTTATTCACATGCATGTTTCTATTCACTGAAAGTGCAGTTCTTGCCTCTTGTTTTCTCATCAACCGTATGCCTTCATCTGTGCTTAATAATGACATTCCTTATAAATTGTTGCTTTCAGATGTTCCTCTCTATCCTCTATTCCCACATGTCTTTGGTTGTACCTGTTTTGTTCATGATCTCACGCCTGGAAAGGACAAGTTAACATCCAAAGCCTTTAAGTGTATTTTTCTTGGTTATTCATGTCTTCAAAATGGTTATCGTTGTTATTCTCCTGATCTTAAGCATTACTTTGTTTCCGCTGATGTCACTTTTCTTGATCAACAACCCTTTAATTCTATCCCATCTTAATTGTCATAGGTAGATCATGTTCTTCTTGTTCCTTTTCTTGACTTGTCTTTGCCAACTGAAGGTAACTCTATTCCATATGAGCAACCTATTGCTTCCATACCTGAGGACCATCCATTTCTCACTTATCAGCGTCGTAAAATTGTGCCTCATGTCGACTCGACTCTAGCTGACTCATCGCCCCTTCTTGTTGATTCTTCCCCTCCGGCTCCTTCATCAGAGGATCTTCCCATTGTTCAAAGAAAAGGTACACGTACTACTCATAACCCTTATCCTCTTTATACCTTTTTGAGCTATGATCGTCCTTCTTCTCCTCATTTCACCTTTGTTTCTAGCATTTCTTCTGTTTCTATTCCTAAGACCCAGGTGAAGCACTTTCCCATCCAGGGTGGCGCCAAGTGATGCTTGATGAGATGACTGCACTTCATTCCAATGGCACTTGGACCTTGTTTCTGCTCCTCCAGAGAAGTCTATAGTTGGTTGTCGCTGGGTTTTTACTGTGAAAGTTGGACCTGATGGCCATGTTGATCGTCTCAAAGAACGCTTAGTTGCAAAGGGTTTTATTCAAATTTTAAGCCTTGATTATAGTGACACATTCTCTCCAGTCGCTAAGATGGTGTCGGTTCGCCTGTTTCTTGCTCTTGCTACTGTTCGTCATTGGCCACTCCTTCAACTTGACATCAAAAACGCTTTTCTTCATGGTGATTTACAAGAAGTTTACATGGAGCAACCACCAGCATTTGTTGCTCAGGGGGGGTGTTTTGGAATGGTATGTAAGCTTCGTAAATCCTTATATGGTCTGAGGAAATCTCCTCGGGCTTGGTTTAGTCACCTCAGTTCCGCTGTTCAAACCTTTGGTTTAATCCTAAGTGAAGCCAATCATTTTGTCTTCTATCGGCATAGTTCCTCTGATCAGTGCATCTATCTCTTTGTTTATGTTGATGATATTATTATTACTGGCAACGATTAAGCTGGGATTGATCAGTTAAAGAAGTATTTATTTAGTCAATTTCATACTAAAAACCTTGGCGAGCTTCATTATTTCTTAGGGATCAAAGTAGCACAACCTAGGCAGGGCATTTCCATTTGTCAGAGAAAGTATGCCCTGGATATCCTAGAAGAGACCTGTATATTGGATGTAAGCTCATTGATACACTTACGGATCCCAGTATTAAGCTATTACCTGGACAGGGGGAGCCATTGGCAGACCCCGGTCGTTATCGCAGATTAGTTGGAAAGTTGAATTATCTTACCATGACAAGGTCGGATATCTCCTTTGCAGTTAATGTAGCAAGTCAATTCCTTGACTCTTCTTGTGACTCTCATTGGGATGCAGTTGTTAGGATCCTCCGAAACATCAAAAGAGCACCACGAAGAGGTTTATTATACACATACGCTCTACTTCTGCGTATTGTGTTCTCCTTGGTGGAAATTTAATTTCTTGAAAAAGAAGTAAACTATAGTCGCCAGATCAAGTGCAGAGGCAAAATATCAGACAATGGGAAATGCAACTGCCAATGAAATTCATTTGTGACAATCAAGCCGCGTTGCATATATCCTCTAACCGGTTTTTCATGAGGACAAACACAGAAATTGAATTTCACTTCGTTTGAGAAAAGATTCAATCAAGAGAGATCGAGACAACATTTGTCAACTCCAATGATCAACTTGTAGATGGTTTCACCAAGGCTCTTAGAGGTCCCCGTATAGATTACATATGTAACAATCTGGGAGCTTATGATATATACGCGTCAGCTTGAGGGAGTGTTACAGACTTCAACTCAGATTAAAAAATACAAGCAAGAATAGATGTTTGTTGACATGAATAACTTCAGTCCTTTTTTATATATTGAGTAAAAACAAATACAAACACTGAATCAAACGGATTACAGAGACACTTTTGCAGAAATTAAAGCTGATACAATTAACAACAAACTGGAAATAACAATCTAAAATTACTATGGATATTGTGAGACAATTTAGAGGTCACGCTCTCCCAATCCCAAAAGGGCCCAATTCATACTCAGATTCCCCCCCCCCCCCCCCCCCACCACCACCACCACCTTCCCTACAAGCACACCCCCTCCTCTATATTTAACCAATTGCTCAGTAACTAACTTGCTCTCCCATGCTTCCATTCTGTTTTGCTGAGTCAACCATATTGTTTTCCCTAAATTGCCCTTAGAGTGGTAATAGTATCGTATCAGAGAGTGTTGGAAATAATTTTGTATTATTATTAGTTTTATTTTTTAGTTCTAGAAGCTTCTTTGGGCTTAGCCCATTAGGTCAATTAGCCTCTATAAATAGAGAGCTCTCTTGTACGGTTATATACAATTCAATATAATACAATATTCATATTTTCCATATTCTTTAAGTCACACTTGTCAGCTTTAGTTTTGGCGAAGTAAATGATAATCCAAGATAGTTTATGGGCAACTGACAAAAGAGATTCTACCGTATGATTGGCAACAATAAATTTCACTGTGTCCAACTTCAGAAGTAGCTTTCCAGTCATGTAGCTGTTGCAAGAGAAATCAGTAAATTTGGGTGCATTGTCCTAACCACAAAAATAAAAGGTAGCTAATACTCTTCCACCCAACGAAAACTAACCCAGATGCAAGCTCCAAGAACAAACTCAATGTGTGATCAATGACTTCTTCACTCTGAAATTAGCACAAATACAACAAGTGTGTTAAACCAGTAAAGAATTTGAAAAAGAGAAAACAAAAAGAACAAGCTAAAAACTCACCTCCGTGTAGCATTTAAGGTTAGTCGCAATTTTGCCAATAATAACATTCAACAGTAATAGATGATCATGCAGGCCAAGAAGCTCAGATAACCGGGCATATAACTGCTGCAACATAAAAATATAGATATATAAAAAGATGCATAGAAAACTAATTGTTTGTTATGTCTTCTTATCAATAGTCGAAATGTTATGTTACCTTGGAAGAATGCATGGCCTGATCTCCTACATAAGACTTTCGGAAATGCTGAAAGAAACTAAGAATTGCCCTATCAAGCCTTTGTTTGCTTATTTCACCATATCTCTGTCAAATGCAAATAATATGAACAAATAAGCAAGATATTCTTCCAACTAAACTCATCATTAAGAAAAGCAAAAGCAGAAAAAGAAAAAAAAGAGCAATGATAAGACCACCACCAAATAAAGAGATATTTTATTCTCTTGTTGCATTAAGAGAAATATATTAGGTCTGGCAGTTCCCGAAAGACCAAATGATTTCCACTTCCACCAATTGCACGTCAACTAGTCAGTTACTATGCGACAGATAGGAGACATTAAGAGAAAGATAAGAGGCATTAAAAGAGTACATTTCGTATGTCACATAAGCATCTTATTTAATAGTTTAAAAAAAAGAAGAGTAAAACCACGTTTTAGTCCCTGAAAGATACACTAGTTATCAATTTCATCTATTAAAATTTCAAATCTCCAAACATTTGAGTCCCTCCATCAAGTCTAGTCCACATATCATTTATAATGGAATCAGAACCTTCCAAGAGAGTGAAAGAAACTGAAAGTACAAGAGGAAAGAGACTAGAGAAACGAAAGTGTCCTGAACTATTACTGAGTAAAAATGAATTCATACTGCTGATTTACAAAAGAGTATATCTATTTATAGGTTACATAACAGCAAACCAAATCTGTTAGCTGTTACAACAGTCTGAGAATGTTACTTCTGTATTGTACAACCTAACAGAATTAGCTCAGTGCTTAACAGCGCTAACAGAATCAGCTCAGTGCTGAGTCAGCACGGTTTACAGTGGCTAACAGCTATATTCTATATACTCTAATGTTTAACCTAATTATTTGGAAGAAGAGACTAAAATATTGGGAATTTGGACTTTAAGAGATGAAAATTAAAGATATTAATCTTTAAGGGACCAAATTGATAACAGGTTTATCCCTTAGGGAATAAATGGGGTTTATGATAAATACTATTTTCTTAGAGAGAAAAAAGGAAAAAAGTAGAAAGAGGGCAAGATAAGATATCCTCCAAAAATGTAGAAAACAAAAATAACATGGAAAGGATCAAGAATGCAGCAAGGATTTGGAGGAAAGGAAGAAGCAAATATAGGCGTGTCCCTGAGTTAAGAGTGATTCCTTTGGTAGAAAGAAATAGGTTTCACTTCAAACCCTCTAATATAAAGAAAGAAGCCAAAATCGTGGCGGTGCACACTTCATGCAATCCTTTGGTGTTAAGCCCATAAATTTTACAAGAGTGTTACCATTTTTGACCAGAAGAGAGATTCAGCAGAACTATTGCATTCTTAGTTTTTCTGTCCCCTCTTCCTCTTTCCATTTTTGTTTTTTCTTATGACGCAGGGATGTCTTATACTCACCAACTTTGTGATTGTACTGCCCTTCTCTTCTCTTCAATAAAATTCTTTTTATACAATATATATATATATATATATATAGGAGAGGGATCTTTTTACTCCGGTGTAAAACTTAGAAATCTTACGACTCATCCTAGCCATTGATTTCCATTCATCTAACGGTTATAGTTTATTAAGTTGTACTAATTAATTAATTATTAATTTCAAATAAATAACAACCGTTAAATGGACGAAATTCAACGGTTGAGATGGGTAGTAAGACTTCTAAATCTTATACCAGAGTCAAAAGACACACACACACACACAAAAAGAAAGCAATAGACACACATAAATACGAATTACTAAACACAAATGTCTTAACATACAACCATAGACACACATTATTCAATAGAAGTATATGTCAGTTATGCAAATTTATAGCTTTAGGGTTAAGCAATAAAAGTAAAAAAAGATGATTCATGTTTCAAGCTTTGCAAAAACTAATGTTTGAGCTGGTATACCTGACTGTGAATTCCACTGTCAGTTACATTTATCAACTGTAAAACTCGTGCTGAAATTTCGGCATCAAGCACTTCCTGGGACTCCACACTACATAGAGAAATATTGCAGGCAAATTAGATTACAAACAAGTTGATGTGCATATAAACACTGCTCAGAACTTCTTTGACAATCCATAACATTTCAACAGATACAAAGGTATGAGCCAAAGGTTTTTACCTACAACCAGTACAAGATTTTATCTTAAGAATTGCAGCAATGATATGAACAATCCAAGCAAGTTTGTCTTCAATCACAGCGAGGTCACTGTTATCACTAACTTGTACTCTTGCTCTTTCCTATTCCAGTCATTGAAAACAATCGAACACCAATTACAAATTCATTCCCCCCGGCAAAAAAAAATACAAAAAGATAAAATTGATGCATTCAGTGAAATTTGTAAACACACCGTGTATATTTGCAGCACTGGCTCCATTATGTTTATTATAAACAAACTACTGCTTTCATACTGCACAATGAATAAAAAGGAGTCAAACAACCAACATAGTTCAATAAATTGCCCCAGAATTACAGAAATCAATTTAGGAAAGAGTTTCCTATGTTGGAAGCTAGATTATCTTCAGAAAATAATTCACAAATAATAATATTTATCCCCATTCCTCAATAGAAACAAAAGGTTTGGATTTAGTTCGAGGAATATGTAAAGAGATATAATAAAATCATTTATTTGACTTCACCCAACAGTATAAGCTTTTGCGAGAGTTGCTTCTGTGACATAGTATCAAAGCCTATGAACAAATGATCTAGAATTCCATCCTTATCACCCACATTATTCAAATAAAAAAAAATTTAAAAAAAAAAGTTGAATTTAAGCACAAGGTAATCAAAAGGAAAAAAGGGGCCCATACGTTATCAACACTTCAAAGCCCGGAGGTTCTCACATGAGAGGACATGTTAAGAGATATAATAAAATCATTCACGTGCTTAAGCTTTTGGGAGAGTTGATTGTGTGACAGAATTAAATCAAAGTTTCCTCTTGATGGTCACTTTCTCTCTGGTTGAAAAGGTTGACCTCAAATTTAGTTTTCAATGTTAGAGAGAGTTGAACAAGACCCCATTTACCCTTTCTTGTTAAGAACGGTGGCAGGTTTGTTGAGTAAAATGAATTTCAAGAGAATATTTTTTGGATAAAACGAAATTTTAGAGACAAGACAGTACATATAAAGAAGAGACTATTAAAATATCTTCCTTAACAGGGCAGCAAAATAAAACAGAGAAAAAACAAACAGCTTTATCAAAGAGCATCTCCAATTTCTCTGCATATCTGCGACTGCAAGGAAGATTCCCATACGGAAACTGCTGCATATCTGATTTCCATGGGATTTGACAGACACTATAGAAAATGTCATTTTTCACTTGCAATTTGTTGAGGGAGTTCAGCATAATTTAACTATTGCTTGTCATCAGAATTTTGAAGTCAAGTATGACTTGAAAATCAATTTGGCAAAGAGTAGATTAGCAGGTGATGGAACCTATTTTTATAAAACTAAAAATGATGAAAACATAAATGGAGCCAAGCTCCTTACAAAGATAAAGTGCAGAAAATAAACCCAGAAAGCCTCAACTCCCCCTCAAACCAAATACCTAATATCAAGAGTTCCCTAGAGGTCTCCCAATTTTCCCACTAAACCAGTATTGAATTCATGCATACCCACACTCCCACACTGCCTACCTTTTATCCTATACTTAAGAAATATTCTAGAATAGTTTCCATAACAAACTAACTAATTCACTAAATTTTAGGCCCATGGCCCATCAACACTCCCACTCCAAAATTCACCTTGTCCTCAAGGTGAGGAAGAGAGTAATTATGTGAGAAAACAACCACCCGGATCCCATTGTTTGAAGCACCTTGACCACATTGGTAGCTTTAATTCCATTTTCTTTCCATGAACCTCCATGTCTTCATGGCAGCATTTCTTTCCAAAATGAGCATTGCTCTTGAAGAGTAAATTCATGCGTCTCTGGTTATTAAACTCTAGCAACATATACTTGAACCTTGATACTCTCCATACTCCAGCAGCATTGGTTTTTTTTGTTGGCCAGCATGCCTCCACTTCCTTGGCTCGTCCTTGCACTATTGCGTCGTTGGGTTCCTAAAGACCCCACCTCACTAGTATGGATACTAGTTTGTGTTGAACGAATCCGGCCCAAACCAACTAGCTCTTTTTGTTCTTTTATGTTAGAAACTGTAAATAACCTTGGGATACACCACCCCCAAAAGCTAGCTCAAAGGGTGGGAGTGCCCAAGGCCTTATAAACTCCACATTAGTTGCACATACAACCAATGTGGGACTATATATCTCAACACGCCCCCTCACACGAAAGCCCACTGGACTTGAAGGGTGGACAAAGCAACAGGCCCAGCCTACCTGTGCTAAGAAATTCCACACGAGAAAGTGGGGGATGGCGAAACTCTGATACCATGTAAAGAACCTTGGGATACACCACCCCAAAAGCTAGCTCAAAGGGTGGGAGTGCCCAAGGCCTTATAAACTCCACATTAGTTGCACATACAACCAATGTGGGACTATATATCTCAACAGAAACATTGGGCCTGTTTTTTGCATTCTCCCACCAACAGCCTTGTTGGGAAGTGCTGGACCAAGCAGGCCTGGTTTCAAGTTGCTACCACGTTGGCCTCTCAAATCAGGGCCATTTAGACCAAACCCAGGGGCCATGCTGAGTCCACTTCCGTTGTCCTTATTTCCTAGTGTGGGTCCGGCCCAAATACCCACCTCCATATCTAGACCCGCTTCTGGTGCGTCCCTGGTCAAGCACGTCTGACCAGCAGTATGTCTTTCTCATCGATCTTCTTCGGTGAGCAGCAAAGCCGATGGCCTGAGCTCCGTGTGTCGCCTCCCCACCACCGTACGTGGTCGTTGCCACTGTTCGCGCGCAATCTCCCTGATGGTTCCATATCTGTTCACGCATCGTCTCCCTGTATCAGATCTGACTTCGTCATCTTCTTCAACATCTGATATTTCTTCTTCGTGCTATTCTTCATCTTCTTCGCCTGTTGCTGGTTTTTTTGTCTTCTACTTCGCTGATTTGTTTTTCTTCGTTTCTTTCTTCCTTCGCCTCTTGCTTTTTTTTATTCCTCTTGTTTCATTTTCTTCTGTCTCTTCTTCTATATCATCCTTTTTTCTTTCTGCAACGTCATTGACATCCACTCCTACTTCGTTTTGTCCACTTCGATTTCTTTTTCTTTTTTTGGTTCTTTTTTTCCTCTTTTTGGTTCGATTTCATCTTTTTTTCCTTTTTCCTCTTCTTTCTGTTGTTCTTCATCCTCCTCTACCAAACAGATCTCAGGTATATATATCTCTCTATGAATGTCTTCTCAAAGTTCCTCCAGCTTGCAGTAAGATTGAACCATTTCCAACCTTGATACCAGTTGAATGCACTCCCTCTGAGCCCTCTCACAGCTTCAATGTACTTTTGATCTTCATTGATTCCTTCGATCTGGAAAAATTGTTCCAAATCAATTAGCCATCCCCAAGCCTCGTTATCTCCTCTGTCTCCATAGAATTTTGGAACTATTGTAAATCTATATTTCTTTTTTTCTTTTTTTTATCTGGACCAGAAAGCACCTCCGGGATCGAAGATGCTCTGGTACCAAATACCTAGGCTCAAGAGTTCCCCAGAGATCTCCCAATTTTCCCACTAAACCAGTATTGAATTCATGCATACCCACACTCCCCACACTGCCTACCTTTTATCCTATACTTAAGGAATATTCTAGAATAGTTTCCATAACATACTAACTAGTTCACTAACTTTTAGGCCCATGGCCCATGGCCCATCAGCAGGTATTAGAGTAGGTTCTTAAATCTTGCAACTTTAGTTGTGGATTAGGTTGGGGATTATTGTAAGGAAATCCTCAGGTTGTTTCTTTTAGGGACTCTATGATTCAGAATATTTCAGAATTTGGAAGGGTGCCTCATTTTTTCATTGGGGGTCAATTTGCTCTCATTCACACTTATTTGTCTAGCATCCATCTGATTACTTATCTTTTTTTCAGATTCCAATTGGGTTTCTCAGTAGAATGGAAAGAAATATGAGATATTTCCATTGGTCAAAGATGGAAAAGTAAAGAAAGGATCATTCGCTTTGTTTGTTGGGTGTACACAGAATTGAGAAGATTTTCAATATAGGTAATGTCGTGCCAAAAATCATTGCTTCGTTTGGATAACTAAAGATTTCTCCCTTGCGGCACCAGGCTGTGAATAGTACATCTAGCTGAAACCATTACGCGTGGAATGCTAACCTAGCAATCATCACAACTCCCTTCAATCCCAGGAAGTTTATATCTCAAGAAAGCGTCACTTTTAGAGAACACTGGCCCATTTTAAAGGTGCTAATCGCTATCAAATTATTGAAGGATCTTTGGGGGGAAGATGTTCACTTTACAAATGCTTTTCCTCTGCTTTATGATCTTTCTTCTCTACATCATTCTTCAATTCCAAGCTTAAAGAAAGTTTACAACATTTCTTTTCTTTGAACTTCCTTTTTTCAGTAACTTGAATGATACAGGCTTTGATCTGGAATCACTTTTTTCTTGCTTCTTTCTGTTGCATGTCATTTAATCCTGATAGGAAGATTTGGACACGTGATTCTGCTGGTTTTCTTTGCTGTAAGTCCTTCTCCCACTTTCAAACCAATTATCAAGAATATTGGAAAATTCCTTCTTCAAAATCCAATCTGGAAGTTCACAGTTCCAATCAAGATCAAATCTTTTATTTTGACAGAGATACACCCATTCAATAGGATTACATCAATTATTTATTACACTTTAAACAAGTACGGGAGCTGTAAAGCAGTTTTGAATTAATACTTCTGTTTGTTTTAGCTTTGTCTTCTTCTGCTGCTTTGTTTATATCCTCTGTCTTACCTTCTTATTAAATTTCTTCTTTCATCAAAAAGTAAAGAATGATAATATAAAGTATATAGGATACCTGAAATCTGCATAGGTACGGAAAGCAGTCTAATTGGTCCTGAAGAAGTTCAGCATTGTCTAAGGGATTCTCGGAAAGATCATCAGGTAATCCAGCCTGCAAAAAACAGGCAGAAGAAAATATATTACTGACAGCTGTCTCGTTAACAGTGGTGTTAAATTAAATACATACAGCCTGGAAGTATGCAACAGACAACAAGTAAAGCATGCATGGAAAATTGGAAATACCTGAACAGAGTTGAATCTTGATGTGATGAAACTTTCAGTAATCTTAGGAACAAATTCATCAAGCAAGCTTGGTGCATCACCTTTTAAATATGGAACAGAAGACACCAATCTGGACCACAGCCCTAACAGGTAGTACACACTATTGCTGGCCCACTGCCAAGAAGGCATCAACTCATTCAATATTTCACATCACACTTGCAAATAACCTAAGTTAAAATTTTGATAACTCATGAAATATATCTTCTTATTGATAATTTCACATGATGCCATCCTGAATTTCATTTCACAGGGGAAGGTGGCAGTGCCATTATAACAAAGATAAAATGGCTTTAAAAGATATAAAAGTATGTCATTTTTGAGCCACAATACATCATGTACTCTCAGGAAAATTCTTAATAGTGACACAATAATTAACCTGCCATGATTGCAAAGATTTGAGAGTGAACTCTGCAACCAAACGTATCCAATCGCTATAGCCTTCCACGTTAACAAGCTCCGACAACTGCAGCATTTATTTTCAAATTTAGGTAAAGAAAGAGTTAAAGCTAATTAATCAAAGGAGGAAACTACAGAACAAAAATACATTCAGATGGAATAAACTATTCCTCCACATTTTACCAACATAACTGTCATTGTATACCAAGTGTAAGGAATTTACTAAGTAATTGACAAGAACGTTGATAGACATCTCTTGTAGTTCATTTACTATTTTTGGGTCAGCAATTTTGGGAGGAGAGAATACATGTGAAGAAGGATACAGTTGGCTGAGAAACATTAAGGAAAACCTATAAATAAAAATGTGGTACAAGGATAGGACACCCCAGAGAATTGACTTTTATTGCACCGGTTAATAAGTACGAAATAAAACATTTATGTCTATAATGGTTAGGATAAGACACAATTAACAATAAAGGCATACATCTTCTCTGACCTTATAAGGTGTCATCTTTTTTTTTTTTTGGTCTCACTATCTCAAGGTGTCAATTCTTTTTTCAGTTAGGCAAAAATAGAGATGTCTCAATATATTGTTATTTAAAAAAAAAAAAAAGAATATGAATTTTTTGGAATGCCCACAGATTGGCCCTAGCCCATAGAACTTTTGGCCCGTGTGGGTCTTTATCATTGCAGGCTTTTTGGCCCTATCCCATACGGGCTAGGGCCAAATGAGACAGGTTGGCCCGTTTTGATACCTCTAATTAAAAGTTCAAAACTTAAAACCCGACAAGTACACTAATTGCCAGTTTCTGTGATGCACAAGGTACAATGCCCTTCTAACTTCTAAGCCAAAGTATGTACCTAGCCTCTACTGCATGAAGTCCATGTCCCTGCTTATGCACATGGCATCACTACCAATTAGAAACAAAAACCAGCAGATAGGCCAGAAAACTACACAAAAGTCTACCTGATAATTCACTCTGAACCGACCAAGAAGACGACAAAACTCATGGTAATTATCATGATCTGCAAGACCTGCTTCCCAACAGAGTTGAAATTATAAATGCATGGGCATCAAGAAGAAGGTAAAAAACAATGAAATGAAAATAAAGAGTAAAAATTATTGCTCGAAAATGTATATGCAGGACTGGCCAATATTTGTTATGTGTAACTTCTTTCTTCGTAACATTTTTTGCTTTGCTGAATCTAGAGGGATTTACCTGCACTTTCCACTTTCATTGCCACTTAAAAATAGAGTATGATTGGATCTTAAATCCAACTAATATATATCCAAACTAGTGATTGGTAGGATACAACCACGTGTTTAGCCAATTTCACCTTTGAACAAAACCTCACCAAGAGCTTTTACCTAGGTTGAATTATAAATTTTCCAAGTTACCATACAACCTTCTGATGCAAATTTTAGAATGGAACTCTCATTTCCTACCACGGCGGGTAATAACAGATCAATTTGTTAGAGAAGCAAAAATGGACTTTTATTGCTACTTAAAAATAGAGTACGATTGGATCTTAAATCCAACTAATATATATCCTGACTAGTGGTTGATAGGATACAACCACGTGTCTAGCCCAATTTCATCTTTGAATAAAACCTCACCAAGAGCTTTTACCTAGGTTGAATAATAATTTTACAAGATAACATACAAACTTCTGATGCAAATTTTAGATTGGAACTCTCATTTCCTACACGAGGTAATAAAAGATTGAACAACTCAGGGCAGAGATAAATTGTAATGATGAAAAATTCACTCATAAAAAGCAGGTGAGAGAGAGATATATTATTCTTCTTTTTTTAATGCTACCGATAAGGAATATGTAAGAAGTCACAAAATAATAAAGGAATAGAAGGTATTCTTTTCCTTACATGTACAATGATAAAAGATAATTTTTCCAGTTAGTTATTACAATACAAAACAAGCAAAGTAATAAGCCTACAACACCTTGTCCTGTTTGCAGGATTACTTTGGTTCCTGTCATTAAATGGGCCAAAAACTTGGAACGGGCAGCATCATTTGTAAACAAAGAACGTCTTACAGAAGCTAGTCGCACCAAGCACTCCAGTGCCTGGAAAGCAAAAAAATTAATATCCAAGAGAGAAGGTTCAAAAGTAGCAAGCTGATGAACCATCAATAAAAACATTTCACAATTCAAAATAAATATTAACCAATCATTAATCAAGAAACACTTATTTTGAACACTTTATAAAATGACCCACATAATCCAATAACAAAAGAAACTATCATCTAACAGAAGTGATAATACCAAATTGGAAAATATTAAAGAAAACACTCCGTTTTGTTGCAGTATTAAATTTTCATGCAAGACGCAATATAAGGAAAGAAAGAGGTAATGTTGGATAATCACTGTTTTCTGCATGATGCATTGCTCTAATTTGGAAATAGCTGCACAAGTAATTTTACACTGCCCAGGAGCCATTCATTACCATATTTTTGTGTGTATGGTGGAGTTTGGAGTGTTTGCATTGAAACTTTTGATCTAATCAAAAGGATTTGGCAGAGCACATCCTTTTTGTTAGATTTTAGTCCTTACCCAGGATTTCAAACCAAACCACTTTCTGGCATCCCTCTTGAGCTTGTGGATTCTCCTTGTCACACATACCAAGGGATTGAAGAGCCCTTTGTACTACTAAGTTTGGTTGTTCCCATTTTCCCTTTCCGTTTATTTTTTCCTTTTGGTTACGACAGAAGTCCACCAAGGACATGACGAAGGCAAGGAGAAAGGTAGGCTAGTGTGAGTACTAGGATTTATTGGAGATCGAACTTGGCATCAGGTGCTTCCCATTGAAATAGCGGGAGCTGCTAGGCTACAAGGCTGTTAGTTTTATGTCCTTTATATATTTTACCTTATAATCAAGGAGAATAACTCATCACCCTCTTTCTTTCTTTGTTTATAGACATTCTCCCATCTAATAAAATTATTCTTTTATCCCAAAGAAAATATTGCTGCTTCCAGTGCAATAGTAGATCATCTTCTTCACTTTTTTGTAATCTAAGAATTGGGGCATCAGCTATTTTCCTTTTTCTATCCAAAAACAAAGAAAAAGGGGGGGGGGGGGGGGGGGGGGGGGGGGCGAGACCTTGTATTTGATCACTGTTCTTTCTATCTGAATGATGCTATGCACAGAAATTTTGAATATATATCCAAAACTAACAATATAACTATTTTAATATGAAGCAATTTCTGCAACAAGGAGCTTCAACGGAATTTATCCTACAAGATGTCCAATCATCCTCTTTAAAAGGGAAGGTTTTTGTTTCAAACCATAGTTCTTAGAATCTTAGGATTCGCGATTCAAATCTCACGATTCGGCAAGCCAGCAATTCGTATCATATGATGAATTGCGGAAGACTTTGAATCTTGCGATATATGCATGAGTTGGGGTGATTCCGTATCACTGATACAAGTGGAAAGATTTAATGAATCATTAATATTTTTTTCTTTTTTTTGCTTGCTTTCATAAAATAGCAAGAGGACCAGTCTGGAGTAGTGGTAAATAGGGCGAGCTTTGACCTTAATAGAATAAGCCTATAAGCCTATGTAAAACCTTTAGAGCCTACAATGACCTATTAACCGATTAAAAGCTTGGTTTATAGGCCTGACCTGGCCTATTGTAAAAAAATGAAAAGCCCAACATAGCCTATAAGACCTAGACCTACAAAGTTGCAAACCAAACTAAAATAATAAAGATAAAATTTCTCATTCATTAAATAGTGTTTCCAGCAAGAGTCTAAAATCCTTAAATAATATTCATAACAACACATAAAATAGTTATTTTTAGGAGCTTTTTCTTTGCTTTTGGAAGCCTTCATAAATATATTATTTTTAAAAAAATTAAAAAGACAGGCTCCGAGCCTATGGCCTAATTTTTAAACGGGTTTTTCTAAAAACCTAAACATACTCTATTCTCTACAGAGACTAGGCTAGACCAGGCTGTAGGCCCTTGATAGGCCGTCTGTACCATTTACACCCCTAGAGGTAAAGATGCTCCTTTGCGACTAAAAGGTCCCGAGATTGAATCCAAGAAAAAGCCTCTTTACAAATATGCAAGGGTAAAGCTGCATACAAAGATTGCCCTCACCCCACCCTCACTAATCGGGATTTGATGGAAAGTGGTTTTTTTTATTTGCTTTCATCCATTCTCGTAAAAGAAATTCAAAAATCAAATAAGCTTAAATTGTTAAACGAAAAAGAGCTAAATGAGCACCAATAAATGCACCCCAATATTCCATTGCCCCATTTTCATTATTCTGAAACAAGGGACTTACTATTTGGCTATTCTATTACTCTTTTTCATTCTTTTGGAACAGATGCTTCACACAGTCACTTGTTCACTTTGTATGCACCTTATTTGGTTATATCCTTGCTCTATTTTTGTTTATTGTCTATTTTTTTTTAAATATATACTTCACGCAGTCATTTTATGTGACTCCATCATGACTATTGACTTAAAATTTTGTTTTATGAGTTGGGGTTAAGTTATTTTGTCAATTCCTAGTTTAAATTTTGCACATTGTGCATTGTACATCATTTTTATGATATATTTCAAGTTATTTTTCATTGTGTCTTTCAATCTTGTGATTTGATAAGATTTACGATTCAAAAATTAACTTGCCAATTTATAATTTGAATTTCAATTTGATAAACTTGTTTAAAATTTAAAAGCTCAATAATATAGTTTCTTTGGTGACCATTAAATAATTAATTATGCTCATTTAGCTTCATTATGACATTGTAATTACCTATCCAAATATTTAAATAGCACCCCAAGGTGCTTTGACTAACACTTCTGCATTCTAATAGCTTTATCATATGTGCCGATCTCAAATAGCCTAAATATAGTACAGAGTCTACCTGGAGGTAGGAAATCTCTTATGATTCTCTTTATAATTTGATCAAAATTCTTTTACGCGTAGAAAATAATATAACCCACAAAAATTGAAATGAAGTGAGACAACCTACACACATCTATGCCCCTAACATACTTCAAATAAACTTTGACATTGATATCACATGAAGAATATCAAGTGAAATGAGTGGGTTATTATGAGAACGAAATAAGCAAAATCATGACTATTGGATCATGCATGTATAGTCAATGTAAAGAACCAATTCAACCCAAAAGCTTAAGCTGTTGGGTGAGACTACATTAATGGTTTTATATATCTCAACACGCCCTCTCACACGAGAGCCCACTGGGCTTGAAGGGTGGACAATGCACAGGCCCACCTACCTGTGCGAAGAAAGAAATACCACTAGAAAGAAAATGGGGGACAATGAGGATTGAACCCGGGACACAAGGCTCTGATACCATGTAAAGAACTAATTCAACCCAAAAGCTTAAACTGTTGGGTGAGACTACATTAATGGTTTTATATATCTCAACAGTCAAGATTAAAACAAAAATGCATGTGTCATTTTTAAGTAGTCATGTAACCTTTAAATAACTTATAATCTTGATTATCCATGTTAATATACTGCTCTCCCTTCATATGCCCCTAATATATATATATATATATATATATATATATATATATATATATATATATATATTGCACGCTCAAACAAATATATATGGCCAAATTTAAGTCCTTCAAATTAAGGGGGACTATAAACCATTTCTAAAATAAATGGCTAGGTAAAATGTAAGTAGTAGAGAATTTCCCAAGACCAAGATTCATTCTAATTCTAATGGTTAATTAGTTATCTACAAGGTCTGACTGTTAAGTATACAAACATAGAAAGACATGCATGTACAGACCTCCTTTGAAAGAGGGGGCTTTGTAATGGCATAGTAATCAAAAAATATTTGAAGCGTTGAAGAATCCTCCAAAACTGGCTTCCAAGGAGATGGAATCTGCAAACCGCCATATTACAAGGTAATAGATGAGCCAACATAAAAGGAAGGGAAAAGTTCACCAATGCCCTTGTGGTTTCTTCCAGAATCACTTATGCCCTTGTGGTTTTTTTTTATCACATATGCCCCTATGGTTTCCAAAAGGGTATGTTTGTTATCACATATGCTCCTGTGGTTTTTTATTTTTTACAAAGCACAGGGGCATATGTAATAAAAAAAAATCATAGGGGCATAGATAATTCTGAAGCAAACCACAAAGGCATTGGTGAACTTTTCCCTAAAAGGAAATACAGTAGGACTTCCAAAAAATAAATTTTAAAATAAAATTAAAATAAACAGATACCTGAACTGTGCCAAACTCATCTGAACTTTCATCAACAGTTGTCCCCACAAAATCAAATGATAAACATTTCAAAGAAAGAGAAAGCGCCAATTCTTGCAATTGACTGATGACTGCAAATAATATAATCTCAACTCTTAATTAAATGATCATCATGAAGTAATAAACACAATACTAAAGAGAGGGGCAAAATTTTAAGATGGGTATAGCCATTTTACCATCATTCTTCAGTTGACCCAATGATGTTAAAGATATCTGAAATATTTGAAAAAGAGATTGATCCCTAAAGGAGCAAGCTACCCTTCGATGATTTGATGCAGGCAAACCAGCATTAGCCTGGAGCAGGATTTAAGAAATAAGAAAAAAGGTATGAGCACAATAACAAAAATATAAAAGTAACTTTGAAACAGTTTTGAAGCCAAATTAGTTTTTTCAAAAAATAAAAATAAAATAATAAGCTCCTAATACAAAAAAGCATCAGCAACCAACACGATTATTTAAATTGAATAAACCTTGGAGGGGAGAAGGTTAGCACAAATTTCAACAATGACTTTATGAAGCATATACACACATGACCAATGCTTTAAACTCATTAAGGAATACGTCAGTATGGAAATTCATAAAAAGTACAATGGAAACAAAAAATATTAACTGAAAAAACACGTGTCAGTGCCTCAGCTCTTATCTTTGAGTGCTATATCGAGGAATCTTACTCAACTTCCAATGGAAATTTGATAAGTACATCTACCATTATCATTCAATATCCCCACCCCTCAGCGCAGAACCATCAAACCACAACCCCCCTTTTTACCTTATTGAAAGAATTCAACTAATTTAACCTCCAGATCAATGGATGATCTCCATAAACAAAAACAGGCACGCACACAAAGCAGAGACCTACTCAGTATGATAAATGTTCCAACAGTACATTGTAAATTCCACTCCAGCACCAAACATATTCAAGAAGCACAAGTAAATATCAATCTAACCTGATTCATCTCAGAGATAAGCTGATTTAATATCTTCAAACCAATGGCATAATGACCTGGCATTGCCTGGATTAAAAAATAATGTGAGCAAAGTGTACCAGAAACATTAATCTATAAGTTGGGCTGGTACACAAGGCAACAATTTCGTATCATAAATTGATATGCGGTTAACCTAATAGGATTAAAATAAAAATTGCAGAAATCAAAGTAACTACTAAATTTGACATGATGAATAGATCATAAAATAAGGAATAAGAGCTGAGAGGGGAAGAAATCACATGAGGGAGATAGGATAAGTTCTTTGTCTAAACTGAGACAAACTTATACAGGATAAGTCCTTTTAAGTATACAATCGACTACCGGGTGCAAAAGAGAATAAACTATAATATCCCACACTCGCTAGTCGTGTTTGAATAGTTACGGAGTTATGAATCACCCAACCAAATGTAATGCAAACAAACATACCAGACTCAGAAAGCTCATTGAGTTCAGTAAATCAGCCTTCGACATAAAATACCCCATTACATACTAATTAACACCCCTCAAATCCTTTTTCCTATAGTAAAACCAATAGAACAAACACTTTTCATCACCTGACTCAAAAAGCTCATTGATTCTTTGACCAGGTCCCGGAATCGGTCATCATCAAACCATCCAAATTTCGTTACTCGACACAAAAGTTGGATCAAAGAAGCAGTCACAAAAGGCTGTAACTCGGGCCCTCTGGTAGCTAGATAGTTGATAAGGTAGGTCCCTGACATGCATTAAAAGAAATCCATCAATTCCAGCATTGAGTCACCGAAGAAGGAGAGAGGGAAGGGGAGGAAGAAAGATTACATATATCAAGGCGAAGCTTCAAAGCCAGGCTATGTTCGGTTACTTGTTTCAACAAACTGGAGCTAGCTAGCATCAATGCGTAAGGGGTCAAAGCATGATCAAGAATGTATTGGCATTGGGAAATATATTCAGTGTTCATGGAGAAGCATTTCAGTGTGTTCTCCGCATGAGCCCGTTCCACCGAGTCCTGTGAATTGTATAGCCTCTCACACAATGCTTCTAGTTGTGCCAACTCCATCGCTGTACGAGATTCGGCACACACAGAGAGTTGCAATCTAGAAACCGCACTTTCCTACTCGGATTTTCTTACAACTAACGCTGATTAGGGTTGCGATGGCAAGAACCAAGCGGCGGCGATGACGACGGAGATGCCGCCAGCAACCGCGAAACAAGGGGGAATTACCGGAACAAGGGGCAGTCGCCGATGGAGATTACAGAAATCAGAGGTTGTGGTTCATCACAGCTTCACAATCACATCGCATTGACAACAGAGAAGAAATTCTTATACTTGATCCCTTTAGGTTTTCTGGATCGCTTTTTTTTTTTATTTCTTTTTATTTTTTTCTTGGTTGAGAGGGTTTTTTTGTTTTCCACTCGTGTAAGTTATTAGTTTATAGCGTCTAAAAGGCTAAAACTATTAAATTATAATTTTAGTGATACACCGACATATAAATATATAAAAGCGAATTTTGTGAATTGACATCAATTTTTATATTTATCGTGCGATGATTCGTCACCTTAAATATCTTCTCTCGTGTAATTAATCTAAAAGATCGATTGTATCAAACAAAATTAATGATAATAAAAAATATTGAATAAGTATGAATTTTTTTGTTTTTTACTTCTTCTTTTTTTAGTACATAGTTTTTTTACTTTTTAGGATACATGGCTCGTCTTATTTCTTCAAACTATAAAATGAAGAGTTTTATTATATACACTTTCGAATTTATTTTTCCTGCTTTAAATAACTAAATCATTATTTTACATTTTTCGTATAGGTTAAATTGTTAATCTTTATTTTTCGTAAAATATTTTCAGATTGATTTTTACATTAATTGATAGCAATTTCTTTTTAAAATAATTTTAAGATGCACTGCACTAGCACAATTATTTTATTTCTAAATCCATATCTATTTTATATAGCTTTTTTTTTTTTTTTGGTAATGATCTATTTTATATAGCTAATAAAGTAAAATGAGTCTTTCACTAATTTTTCACATATCACATTTTTTAAAATGAATGCTTTTTAATTGTATAATAATACCATTGGTCAAATGTCTCGTCCTTTAATTTTCAAAAAAAAAAACAATGTCTCGTCCTTTCAAAATTTTGATTTTTCAATACATGTCTATCTTCATTAAATTATTATTTTCATCACATTTATGTTGTAACAATTTGTATCAGTAATTATTTGTATTGATTTTTTTTGTCTTTTTTATTTCATTTAATTACTTCAAACAAATATTTGCATAAAAAATTTACAAGAAAAGGTATTGCCATTGGTTAATAACAAAAATGATTCATAGATCATTAGATCATATTAATATCTGAATTATATAAATAAATATTTACATATCATAAAAATAAAAATTTCATATTAGAGCGCGATAAATATTTGCATCATATGTAAACAAAAATTTTGCGTAATTTATAAAGAAATTTTTACTTTTATAAAAAAAATTAATCATCACGGAACTACCTTACGATATTTTATTCAGTTTTTAAAAGAAGACATGTCTTCTAATTTGTTTATTTTTTAAAAAAAGTGATAGTAAGTAAATCCCAACTGTAATTATTCATTTTTTATAACTAAAGTGGAATATTATTATTTGGTAATATATAAAAAAATTAATTTATGTTTTTGTTTAACATCTTCTTGACTTTATTTTATTTTTTATAATTTTAGCAAAAGAATATTTGATGTGTTTGTTAAAATCCTTTTTATGAAAAAAAAAAAAAAACTCATTTAATTAAGGACTAAATAAGTGCAAGATTTCATGCAAATTGAATCATGTGCTTTTCTATTCAAGGTGTAGTGTATTTGGGTTGGCAAAAGTAGTCGTATTTGGCAATTCATGGACCACGTGATTACCATTAGGCTTAACTAAATATTGTAAAATTAGATGAAACATAGAGGCAATCCTCCGCCTTATGTCCAAAACAAATTAATTTTTATAACTTTATTTTTTAAATTTTTAAATTTTTTTTCAAAAGATGAGACCCGACATGCAGCTGCTTTTGTTTTTGGCATTGTTGGGCTTAGATATGAAACATGACTTCATGCTGCCACAGCCAATATATTTTTCATTTAAGTATTTGTATTGTGTTTGGGTGAGTATTTAAAAACTCTATTTTATATTATTTTCATTTTGAATATTTAATTTGATTAAAAATTGATTTGATGTAAAGTAATTTTTTGTTCAAACACCTTTATTTAAAAAGCCATGTTCGCATATAAAAATAATAATAGACCGCAAAAATAAATATATGTTTTTATTGTTGGGCTAATTTATTTTCATTTTGACTTATCGTTAAAAGAATATATTTTTCATTTAATATTTTATTGTGTTTGAAAATAAATGATATTTTTTATTTTGAATATTTAATTTGATTAAAAATTGATTTGATGTAAAGTAATTTTTTTTCAAACACCTTTATTTAAAAAGCCATGTTCGCATATAAAAATAATAATAGACCACCATTGGAAATAAATATATGTTCTCTCTCTGGCCTAATTTTTTTGCAGTTCTCTCTCGTTAAATGATGATTAGATAATATTGTATAGAAGCTCTTAAAATAAATGAATCTTTTATTTTCATGAAGTGCAATAAAAGAAAAGGGTTCAGCCCAACTTATTTTGATTTTTTCTTTTCTTCGAAATGAGAAGCGAGGACAAAGTTTTTTTTTTGTCACAAATCATCGTCGAAGTAGTTCAACCAAACCTAATAATTTTGGGAAAATTAATTGTGAGATAATTAATATTTAAAAAATAATAATTTTGAAAGAAAACTATATTACTTGTGTTTTAGAATATTATTCTAAAAAAATAATTTTAATTCGGATAATAAAACACAATCAATTTTAAAGTGTAAATAAATATATTTTTAAAATTCTTTTATATCCTATACCTAGAATAAATTCTATTGACCGGAAAAGTAAAAAAAAATTAAAAAAAAATTGCTTCTCTCAAAATCAATTCATTTAACACATAATTAGTTTCAAAAAATCATGTAGAAGATTTTTATAAATTATCACCGAGCATTTAAATCAATTGGTAATAAATCGTCCCAACGTAATCAATAATATCAAGTTCGAGTTCTAAATATGTAAGTGTGTAGAGTTTTCTTTTAGGGTCCGACTAATTAGTTGATTAATTAATGAATTGAAGAATTAAAAAAAAAAAAAAACTGTATGAATTCATTTGTTTCCCTGCCTCTTCGCAACTGGATCATATTTGGATGCAAAATAACACACATTTTCACATCTTTGTCAAATGACTTTTTTATGCTTGAAAACTTTTAAGTAAAAAAACACGGAACAAGAAATTTGTATTCTTTGAAATGATTTATAATTCATTATAGAAGTTGTTCCGTAGCTTTATGTTTTTTCATTGAAAAAACAAAAAGAGAAAAACTACAAAGTAGTAAGGTGATAATTTAGAAAATAACAGAAAGAACGCGTCACTTTCTAAATCACAAGAAAATAAAGTTATCTTGAATTAATCACGAAAATAAATTATGACTTCTTTTTTTATTAAACTAAAAGTGTACTCACAAGTTACGACGGTAGCTCAAGCCTCAAAGTATTAGCAATACTTAACGCCCGAAGTAAATTGGGAACATCATGCAGTATCACAAATTAAACAAGATGGGAATTAATAATGTAACATATGCCAATAAATTCACACCTGAATATAATTTGTGGCATTATAAAAAGGTGAATAATTTTTGTTGGGCCAGATAAGAATCGAAAGAAATAGGGCGATAAATACGCAGCCCAAACCAAATCATATAAAAAACCCTCATTCAACTTCAGCAATGGTACGGTGCGTGCTGCCACTCATCTGCAATGGTACGTATCTCATCTATCTCGTCTACACTCTATCATATGCATGCTCCCTTTGTTTGTTTGTTTTTTGTTGCTTACGAAAAATTTATGCAGAGGGAAAGACTGATTACCGTGCCGCCAGGATTCGCCTGATCAATCAGGACAAGAACAAGTATAAAAAAACTACTCCCCCCTATAACACTCCAAAATACCGCTTTGTGGTTCGATTTGTATGTCATGCTAATTACACCCATGTTTGGATAATTATCATTTATTAGCTTAAAGTCATATTATTTTTGTGGAAGAGGTTATACTTACTATTTTTATTTCTTACTATTTCTTATTATTAAATTTTAATTATTGATTTCCGTCAATCTGACGGTTATAATTTATTGAAATTAATAATTAATTAATAAGTGTGATCCAATAAATTATAACCGTTAGATTAACGGAAATTAGCGATTAAAATTTGATAATAAGAAGAAAAAAAATAGCAAGTATAACCTTTTCCTTATTTTTTCTGTAATTATTACTCTACTTGATATAAACCTTCACCACTAATTTAGACAAACAAGGACATCGTCGCCCAAATAGTATCTGCTAGCATTGCTGGTGATATCGTTCTTGCCGCAGCATATGCACGTGAACTGCCACACCGTGGTCTTGAAGTAGGCCTTACAAATTATGCTGCAGGTACTTCATTTTTTAATTTCCTTTCTCCATCCCTCTCTCTATATCCACATGTGTGTACGTGTCTGTTTGTCTCTATATATATATGCGAACAGTGTTTTACCCTTGCGACTGAAAATTTCAAAATGCAACCAGCATACTGCAATTGACTCCTCTTAGCTCGTCGGGTCCTTAAAATGCTTGAAATGGATGAGGAGTATGAGGGCAATGTAAAGGTATATGTGGATACGTTGTACTCTCTCTCTATATATATATCAATGTGTGTGTGAGAGAGAAACAAAAATACGTTTAAGAAACTTTATAGATACACTTATAGAAATTAGACGGAAGTTATGTAAATTGCTTGAGTGAAAGCAATCAAACATCATTCATATTTGGGTTTTATAATTCTCATGTTGAAGGAGAATTGAAATCTCTCTCTGTATATATAAAAAACATGTGTGTGTTAGAAAAAATTGTACGTATAACCCATGTCAGCACGGAAATCGAATGATGTGTAGGAAAATTTTAATTATTATGTTGAATGAGAATTATAAAACTCTTGATATTTATATGTAAAAAAATCACTCCTAATCAGCAAGGGTGAGGTGAGGACAATTTTTATATATATGTAACGTTATCTTTGCATATTTATAAAGAAATTATTTTGTGGATTTGAATATATGATATTCCGGTCACAAAAGGATTGTATTACTATGCTCCAGACTCGTCCTCTTTCCTTGTTGATATTTATATGTGCAAAAATAAATACATTTTATATCTACAAGAACAACGATAAAGAATTAAACAATTTCCTGTGATACACTAACTGCCACAATTCCCAATGACATATTAATCACTATCACTGTTTCCAACAACTACCTATGTATCTCTCATTGATTGTGTGTTAATTGCTGGTAATTGTTATCACTTATCACTATTATCAGGCTAGTGGAGAAATATTTATTAGCGACAACTCAATGATTTGGTGGTGCTCTTTCTCATAACACTGATTTTTTCTTTCTATTTTTACCCTGTTATTTTTTCTTTTTTTTTCAATTTTACCCTCTCATTTATACTTTGTAAGGGGGTGGTCCCGGACCATAATAAATTATCTCGGCTAGTATTGGAGAAGATTTTTCAGTTGAACATGCTAGAATAAATCTTTGGTACTACTTTTGTACCAAGGATTCAGTACATCCACCAATAGAAATATTACATGTCAATTAAAATTCTCTTTCCTCTGCTCCTATGATGTGTAATGCTCTCATTAATGAGATGTAGTGAATGTAAGTGTTAGAGTAGCACAAAGATTCATTCAACCTGCTGAGTCAAGGAGACCATTCTGCGCCCTCTTGATGTTGGTCTTATTAGAACCACAACTGGGAATCGTGTCTTTGGTGCCCTTAAGGTACTCAATGTCATGTATGAGGATAAGTATTGTCCTTTATTCTTTTCACGCTGGTGGTACTGAATAGTTGTGATGTTACAGGGAGCTTTGACAAGGAGAAGAAAGAGCTGGATGCTGAGGTTCACTGTAAATATATCATTGGTGGACATGTCGCTGCCTACATGAAGGCATGCCTAAAGATTTTATGTGGTGCCTTTCAATGAGAAATTTTACTGCATTTATTACAATGAGTTTTCAGAAATTTGTGTGACAATCTATTTAATATTCTTTGTAGACTTTGATGGAAGATGAACCAGATAAATACCAGTTACACTTCGAGTATATCAAGCGAGGATTGGAGGCTGATGGACTTGAGGAGCTGTAAGTTAAATTTATTACAATAACTTTACTCGTTTTGGCCCGGTAAAGTTAAATTTTGTTGCAAATGAGTTTTGAAATCAACAGATTCAAGAGGCATTAAAGTTGGCAGTATGAGTTCTCAACAGCCTATTACGCTGTAGATTTAATTTATTACTTATTAGACTCGTCGCTTTTGGTCCTCAAAGCTGTGTTCTGAGAATTATTCAATGTCAAAGATCTGTTACAATAAACTTTGCTTGATATTTCATAGGTTTGTTTTATTTCTCAATGGGTGAATATGAATTTATCTATAGAATCCGACGGTGCGGATTGTCTCGATCCTAATTATGAGTTGAATTAAATTAATAGTATTGTCTTCTTTTTTTTTATAACCCGGAGGTATCCTCATTCAACCTCCTCCAGTCACCTTGCCCTCGGGGTACGGTCCTGTAGGCTAGTCCCTCATTGGAACAACGGGTGCATTGAGCTTCGCTACCGGAGGAAGTATGAGACTAATTCCCCAACTGAGAAGGAGACACTTTCCTCTTTTAGCCCCAAAAAATTTTCCAAGAATTTTTTGAGACAAGGTTTGAACCCTGACTCAAACAAACCCTTGAAGTATTGTCTGTTTTTTTAACCACTTTACTTATATTACGTATTTATTTATTCATTATTCAAGGTATGACCTATTGTTTTTTTAATATTCTTGTAGATCTATGACCGGAATTAATTGAATGATGGAATCATAAGCAAAAATTGGTCTATAAAAGAATGACTTTTTATTTGTATATGAGCTTGGGATCTTCCGTTAAGCTATTGGATATTTTCATTCTATTTAAGTTTATAAAATTGCAGCCTTGATGAAAATTCTTGTATCATATAAGTTCGACAATTCGTTGGATGTGAAAAGGGATCTATAATAGTTGGTGTAATTGTGGGTAATAAAAGTGGGATAGGGTTCTTTTACAATTTTTTTTTGCAATTACACTAATATAGGACCAGTCGTACACTATGTAATTAATGTAGAACCTATCCTACATAGTGTAATTTGTAAGAGTTTGTAAATAAACAAATTTATAAATATAATCTGCCCCAATAACAAATAATGTGTAATTGCAGTCTTGAAAAGAAAAAAAAAAATTTATGTCTAATTAAATGTTGACTCTTCATATTTGGAAGTAGGGTCGTAATTGACATTTATTTGACAATTCTTTATGGATTTTTTGGGTTTATCACAAATAAAAGCGATTCATTATCTATTTGAACGATCTGAAAATAGAATTATGCACGTTTACTCATGCAAGCCGAATTTGATAATCCAAGACAAGACTGGACTCTGTTTAGATCGAGAAGATTTCATTAAGAATATATGCTTATATATAAATGAACAAACCCACTCATAAGAATATAAGCTTATATTTTCAACAACATAAAAGAAAAGAAGCTTATAAGTTATATATCTTAAATTGTAAACTATTTATGATACTAACATACTAAGATACACATTTTAGTTTATATATGTAAGCTCATATATAGTAAAAATAATAATTACAATTCTCTTATTTTAATTTTAGAGTAAACACTTTTTTTTGTCCTTAGCAATATTCACAAAGTTCTTTTTAATCCCTCACAATAAAAAAAGACCAAATTGGTCCATAAAATTACACAAAAAGTGCCATGAATCGGACTAAAAAGGACTAACGTGACCCTTTTTGTAATTTTAGGGACCAATTTGGTCATTTTTTATTCTCATGGATTAAAAAGGACTTCGTGGATATTGACAGGAACAAAAAAAGGTGTTTACTCTTAATTTTAATGAAATTACGCGTTAAAATTGAAAATTCATCACGTGAGCAAAACTTTACGAATATTTAATGATTACGATTTCTCCTAGCTTTGCTTAATGATTCCTTCTTGATACCATTAATTGATAAAGAACTGCTATGAATAGCTCAAGCACGCTAGAACTTTAAAGTATTTATGAATTTTTTGTTGTTTTTTTTACTTACATTTAAAAAGTTCGAGAAACCACTTAAACAAAGGTTATAACCAATCATCGCTTGATACGCCTGTCCAGATAATTTTGCGGTTGTATGGCGGTTCATGACAACCATGACAAATACCAAAGTCTTCGGTGGAAACTATAATTGATTTGATATTTAAAGGCTGCGAATTAATGTTATTATTAAAATTTTACATACCTAACAATATTTTTGCACGAGTCAAATGTTAAAGTTTAAATATTTGTAACTAGAAGTTATTATCTAAAACTTTTCAATATCCATACCTTCAACGTGGATATGCACCTATATTTGATTCATGCTTTTAGTTTTTTAAGGTGACAAAATATTCGAATCACATTGTTAATATCTCAAACCCTCGCATGCCATGCATTGCAACGATTGGTTTAGGTTTTTAAATTTCCGTTCCTTCAAAAGAAAGTGGCATGACTTGTCTCAATTTTCAATAAAAATAATTGTTTCTAGAAGTTAGAAGATTGTACTTTTATTGTGAATCGCTAATTAAACATTATTTATTTATCATTTTATTTGTCATAAGGAACACGCTAATTAAACTGTTATTAATCACACGTTAACGAAGAAAAAGCCAATACAAAAAAAATGGGTCGTGATTCCCGCGCGTGAGTGTCTAGAAGACAAGAACTTTGACGCCTTTTATTATACATATATTTTATCGAAACAGAAAGTATTCAAAGGGTTGAGTAACGGTATATTCTCAGAAATCAAAAATCAAAACTTGTCATCATCGAATTCCATTTGGTCAAACAAAGTTGCAGTGCGCTCTCGTCATCGTCAAATTGAATGCTCAATAAATGGACGTTCCATTCAATTTCAATTTTTTCATTTCTCATTGATTGCTGCAGCTATTTTCCCTTCTTCCTCTTCTTCTTGTTTTATTGTTAAGGAATTGGAATTGGTTGTATTTGATTGTTGTCTGTTCTTGTAACTTGTAAGTCACTTATCAACGTTGCTAGCAAACGAGATACAGATGGCTCCCAACGGAAGAGTTAACTCTAACTGTGCAAATTCTTCTAATCCTTACCATCAGTGCTCCCAAGCTTGCCTCCAAAAGACCCACCAAACCAAACCACGCACAAATAAAAAGACTTCATCAGGTTAGTTTTACTTCCTCTTTCTTCTGCTTTATAATTTTTATCCTCGTACGTGAGAAGAAAAAATGTATATAATTAAGATATGACCCAAAATATGTTGCTTTTAGGTCTCTGAGAGTCCTTTGTATATCTTTCCCCAAAAAACAAAACATTTGTAAACGTTATAAGAAAAAATGTATATAATTAAGATATGAAACCAAAATATTTGCTTTTAGGTGAGAGGCCTTTGTATATCTTTAAAAAGCAAAACATTTGTAAACAACCTTGGGATACACCAAAAACTAACTCAAATGATGGGAAGTGTCCAAGGCCTTATAAAAGTCACGCCGACCCTAAAAGCTAGCTCAAAGGGTGGGACTAATGTGGGACTATATATTTCAGCAGCAACATTGAAATAGTGCGATCAAGTATAACCGATTAATTGCTGTATGTTGCTATTCATTTTGTTTCTGCTTCTCCTGTCCATCCATTCATCCTCTGTTGATATTTGCAAAAACAAGACACTATTATTTCCAAGTCCGAAACCTATATATGAGAAATTAAAATAAAACTTAATGAAAATGAGAAATAAGTTACCTTTGAATAAGGATAATATACTATTTCGAACTTAATGTAATGCATAGCTGCCAATCTCTCAACACATGAAAAATCTTTTTTAATCTTTTGAACCTCCTTAAGGTTATGGCCGAAGTGTGACAGATGGTGAGCTCGGCAAAAAGGTAAAAGAAGAAAGACGAACTTACTCAGGTTGCCCTAAAGCATCTAATCCTTACCATGAATGTGATGACAATTGCTACAAAAGATTATCGGCTTCAGGTTCCCTCCTCTCTCTTTTTTCTCTGCTATTTAATGATATTAGTGATCTACAATTCTATAACAATTTTCTTGTTTGTATCTCAATATCGTTTAACCGGTTGAACAGTGTGTAATGAATTTCATTGCCGAGTAAAATTTTACTACATCAATATTTCTCTTCATTTATATTTTCCAATCTATTGTCACAAAAAAAGAATCACCTAAAAACTAGTATGGTTTTTTTTTTAAGAATATGTGTTGAGATATATAATTTACAAATTTCATTGCCAAGAAATTTTTTACTAAATCAATATTTCTCTTCATTTATATGTTCCAATCTATTGCCACACAAAAAAATCACCTAAAAACTAGTGGGCTTTTTTTGAAGAATGTGTCATCAGAACGGCAAAGCTGAGGAATTTCCTAATTCTAGTATACAGTATTGAATCTCAGTGCTTTTGCAATGCTTTCATTTAAAATATGTCATGTAAACAAACATTTATGATTTGAATTCAAGCAGTATAGGATTGAACTAGAATCAAATTTGTTTAGACACAGACCGGTTTACAGCATGAGAATAAAGTATCTTTGGATATTATTCAACCGTCTGTGTTCAATGTTCATTAGCCATTTTGTTTGACCATTTCTTGAATATTTGGCAGTTTTATTTGACAAAACATGTTACTATCCTGTCTGTCCATCCATACATTCATACTATCTGCGAGACAATTTCTAAATGGTTTACCTATCTCACGACTATAAACTCACTGTACCAAATAGCATATATAATTCAAATGTTTAATAAAACTTCTAGATGAGGCTTTTCTATTAGTTGTTTTGACAAGTTTGACTAAATAAAGATGTTTTTTTTTTTTCAAAACGGATCATTGATAAAGATCTTTCACACATTGAATGAATACTTTTCTAACTCCTGTCCATTCTGATTGCAGGTGCCACTCCTCCTTTAAAGTTTGACAGGAAAAAGAAGCAAGGTTCTAAGCCAGAACCCCCTGTTCTTGACAGTGTTCCAGCCTCAAAGGTTGGGGCAATTTATCTCTCTGCTGCTTCAACACCAATATCAGATTATTCTGAGAAGAAAAAGGAGGAATCAAAAAACAATGAGCATATTCATTCTGGACAAATACATATCCCAGATGTCATGGTAATGGCCTCTCTTTTCTCTCATACTCTTTAGACAACCCTTTTGATATTTGGGCTAATTCTAATTCAAACTCATTGTGTTTCTTTGACAGCCTGTCTATCACAAAGACCAATTAAAGAATGGTGCTGAGAATCTCTCCAAACCAATTTCTTCTCACAAAGTTGTTCCAATCACCCATGTTGATGACACTGGAGAAGAAGGTACTACTTCAGCTGGTGGAACCTTAGAGAATAGTTTCTCTAGTATTCCCCATGGCAGTGAAGTTTGTGATGAAGAAGAAACTGAGTCCGTGATTTCTGAATCCCGTATTGCAGTTGGAATATACAATGTGAAAGAAAGTTTTGCTCCCATCCTGCGATCTATCCTTGACAAGTATGGGGATATAGGCGCAAGCTGTCATTTGGAATCAGTTGTCATGCGTTCATATTATGTTGAGTGTGTATGCTTTATGGTCCAAGAGTTACAATCCGCTTCAATAATGCAATTAAATAAGTCCAAAGTCAAAGAATTGTTGGCTATTCTTAAGGATGTAGAATCTGCACAACTTCGTGTAGCATGGTTGCGTAGCACTCTCGATGAAATAGCTGAAAATATTGAATTCATTAATCAGCACCAGGACGTGGAGGTTGAGAAGGTTAATTATGATCGTGAAGTGGTATCATTGAGAAAAGAGCTAGAATCAGAACTGGAAACTTTGGCTCAGAAAGAACAAGAGGTTGCTGATATTAAAACACGAGTTCCTGTTACCAGAGAACGTTTGACCGAGCTTGAGCTCAAGTCTTCTGCACTGGAAAAGAGCATGCTATCTATCAAGTCCAATGTTGGTAATTTGCATAGCATATCCTTGATAGATGAACTATTGTAATATATAGCTGCTCAGCAAAAATCGTCTTGATGCTTAAAAAGTAGAATATGTAACTGAATAAATACATGGGCAATATTTTCTAATTGAGTTATGATATGAACGCATGATACACAAATGTACCCTAATGTGTACCATCCAATTATTAGTTAAATTTTAAGTGTCCTGTGATAACCCTTTTTATGTTTGATCTCGTTTAATGCGGCTCAAACAAGGGCGACAAAAACATTGCATCCCTACATGTCATTAATGGTTCAATCATGCCATTCACCAGTGGAAGCCTAGAGAGAGGTTTGAATAGCTGATGATTTGTTGCTAACTGTGCTCCCTCCTTCAAGGATTTATATAGTTCTATTATCTTTGGATTGAAAATTCACATGATCACCATTTATGTGTGAAATCATAACCATATTTTGAAAAAAAATTAAAATTAAAATTAAGTTAAAAAAATCATTTTGGTTCCAGTTCGGTTCGGTTCGGAAATGATTCTATTTTTAAATTAATTCTAAAAATCAGTTCGGTTCATGAACTAGTTTTAAAAATCGATTATTTTAAATGCAGTTTATTAATTCTTGAAATTTTGCATAACTATTAATTTACCTTTTGTCTTAATGTAGATTATTAGTTTTTGGGAATTTGCTTTACTTAAAACGAACACACAAAAAATAAATCTGAAATGACTGATTATTCCTACATTTATATAATATTATAAGCAGATGTGCTGCCACACTAAAAAAAATGTAAATACTATTTATATAGTTCTATTATCTTTATTGTACATGGTATCTGATGAACTGAGAATTTTTTTAAATTTTTGTTGTGCGAGATATTAATGATTAAATGATCGTTAATTCATATATACTTTAAAAAAGTGACAGTACTGTTACCAAAAAAAAAAAAAGTGACAGTGTTAGTTAAAAAGTTATTGCACGTTTTTAAAAAGTTATTTCGTAGTTATTTTACATCTAACTACGCATTTAGAAATCAGTTTTTATGAGTATGTATGTGTCGCTGTTTTTTAAAATTCACAGTTCAATATTTATAGATCCGTAACTAGTTTAAATAAATTTAAATCTGAAGGATTAATATGCCCAAGTTAACTTCACATATCTTGGATCAACACTAATATTGTTGAAGATGCAAGGGACACGGGAGAACGGATAGTGATTACCTGATGATCATTAAAATGCAAAAAGTTATGACAATCTTTTTTTTGTGTGCATAGATATGACAAAATATTATATATGTATTCTTTTATCTACAATTTAATTAATTAGTGAAAGAACATTTTATCATTTAAATATTTATATTTTATGAAATTTAAATTTATGAATGGGATAGGATATTGTGATACCTAAGTTATGTTACACCCATGTGACACCCAGTCAATCTCACTATTAGATCGCTTATGTTGATCCAACGGTTATATTTATTTTCATCTTTGTATGGTCATGATTTCCCAAATTTAATGTGAAAGCATTAAATATGGGAAATCATAACCATACAAAGGTAGAAATAAATATTAAATATTAAATTTGGAAAATTATGACTATACAAAGATGAAAATAAATATAACCGTTGGATCAACATAAGCGATCTAACGGTGAGATTGACTGAGTGTCACATGGATGTAACATAACTTAGTTGTCACAATATTCTATCCCTTTATGAATATGTACTAATTACTAATTACTAAAAGAATCTATATTTAAAAAAAATTCCCGCGTGATGTTTGGATTTTGATTTTATTTTCTGATATCTAATTCTTGTTCAATTTTCTATGACAGAGAGTTCGGAAGACCAAAACCATTTCTTGGTTTAGGTTAATAAATACCTACCATCCTTAAATCATAGATGCCAGATAGTCACGGACACAGCTCAACTACTTAGCGCTGTAAAGCGAGAAGATTTTATTTTTTCTTATTTTTGACTTATTATTTTTTTATATTTTACTCTAAGTCCTAAAAAAAAATTATTTTCAATGAAAGGAACAGGTGTTTTCTGGTGCTTCAAAGTTTTTCTCGCTGTAAAGAAAATGTGGATCTAAAAGCGTGGGACCACTCTCATATGAGTCTGTTTTGACCGTTTGAGGATTCCTTTCCTTTCAAGTTTCAACCTCGCATTCATTAACTGGTCCCACCTTGATCCATGATTCCCGCTTTTGCGGCCACGTGATGCTGTTCTGATATGAGGTTAACGTGGCAATCGATTCATAGTCATAGTTGGCATTTCGTCGAACCCTTCCCCACTTTTTCAGCCTTCCCGCTTTTCTCTTTTTTCAACTTTTTTTTTTTTTGATGGGTTTCATGGCCCATTTAGCTGGAGGGTCAGTCCCATTATTTCGAAAGCCGTGAACCCTTTGCTATGTGCAGCAATTTCTAACATACTTTACTAAACAGCCTGAGGCCACCCCTAAAATGGTAACTATGGACCACACATTCCTGACATTGCAAGGTAACGCTCGATGGTGAAAAAAAAGAATTGAAAACACTCAAGGGTGAAAATAATGTTAAAGATAGAGTAAATAAAAAGGATTAAAATAGATCCATTTTAAATTTCTTAGGGACCACGATGGGCCTCTTTATTTGTTAGGGACTAAAACGTTCATCGTGAAATTTATTGAGGACCAAAAAGAATATTTACTCATAAAAATATCAAACAAATTCTGAGAATATGTATACCTGCAATAAAAATAATTCAGCGCACAGTTGAACTCAAAAATTGCAAGGAATTTTTTTATCTATGTTGGGTACACTATTTCCATATATAAAATGGTGATTGATATGCAAATAATTAGTAAATTTATATTTGTTTATCAACCCTCCCCACCCCCTGCACAATATGCTAATAACAAACTATTTCTACATAAACTTCCCCCAAATTTACATGCGAGCCCGGCAAATCCTTTTTATGAGGATTATAATTTTTTTGAATAAATTCAAAAGTAACCGAAGACATTATATCGAACATCGTCCAATCCTTTTGGGATAGCTCTCCCAAATCCTTTCTTTCCATTCCCATGGCTCGAACTCCCTTTAGGGATAGCTCTCCCAAATTCTTTTCTTTCCATTGAGGATTATAATTTTCAAACCAAATATAACATAAGAAAAAACAATTCCCTTCCACATAGAAGCACATTTAAAGACATTAATTACAAGAGAAAAAGTCACATCGTTGAACTCGAGAACTCTGTGTAACGAGCTCAAGCTCTTACCATATGTGTCAAGGGAATTTGATTGAGGATTATAATGTTCAAACCAAATATAACATAAGAAAAACAAAATCCCCTTCCACATAGAATCACATTTAAAGACATTAATTACAAGAGAAAAAGTCGCATCTTTGATCTTTCTTATTCAGTAAGATGAAAATGAATTCTGATTACAAAATAAAACTGCATAAGAAACAAAATTTCCCTTGCACAGAGAATCACATTTAAAGACATTTACAAGAGAAAAAGTGGCATCTTTGATCTTTCTTATTCAGTAAGATGAATATGAATTCCAATTACAAAATAAAACTCCATAAGAAGTATGAGCTACAAAAGCTACAAACAGAACTACCGTAAAATACCTAACAGAATTCAGTCCATGTGAAATAAATCTTTAATAGGAGAAAAAAAAAATTAACATAGAAAAGACAATTTTGATTAATATATATAATGATCCAATTGGGGGAGAGGATCATCTCATATGTAAAAGTAATAATGTTATTTGATCACAATCACTCATTTGAAGATTATACACTTTTCTCTCTCTTATCTCATCATTAACAAATAATTGTAATCAAATAACATGTCCACTCCATCCAATTGATGGGATGCACTAAATCTTTGGTGCTATCATTATCACCAACACCAAAGATAAACACGTCCTGGAGCTTGTGCATCTATGTCACGACTAGAGAAAAAAAAATTGGCAAAACCAAAATGTTACTGTTCAAAAGAATTTTGATTGACATATAATGCTCCAATTAATGAAAAAAAATGATGCAACATTAGCGGCGAAGATTTATTCGTCCATATGGAGCTTGTGCATCTACTCGTAATAAACACGTCCATAAACACCATTAGGAGGCTGTCTTTTCCTTTTCATGGGATTTTTGAATCCTCTATTGACCAGACTACAATAATGAAGACCAAAAACACAGAAAGAAAGACGAGACAGCGCAAGAGCCAAGAAGGCAAAAAAAAAAAAAAAAAGTTATGTTGCAAGAAATTAAAGCGGCACTCTATAAGCTATTCCATGAAATGAACATTCGCAGCCAAAGCTAGCAAAATTAAAATAGACTGAAATTTATAAAAAAATAAAGAAGAAATTAAAGATTATCAGCATGGGCATCATCATCTGATACAAACAAACCAAAGAAATAAATAGTAAATTACAAAAGAAATGAAGGGTCACCATCACCATAATCTAAATCTTACTCATACACACAAACCAAGCGAATAAATGATGAATGCAAACACAAAAGTTCTATCCTAACTCTGTTCATGTCCATCTTCATTAGTTGGTGGGGTTGCTTCGGAAAGATCCCAATGCCTTGATAGCTGCTGCTCTCAGTATGTATTGATGATATGCAGCTGCTGCCAACGCTCCCACGAATGGCCCAACCCAGAAGATCCACTGCAACCACCCACACACAAACAAACCCACGAGTTAATTAATAAAACATGAACATGCACGTTAATTTATTTATAATAATCTATGTTAAGGAAAGAAAGAAACATACATGGTCATCCCAAACTTTGGTATCGTTGATGATAACAGCAGCACCAAAGCTCCTAGCAGGGTTTATCCCGGTACCAGTAATTGGTATGGTAGCCAAATGAACCACGAAAACAGCAAACCCGATTGGCAATGGAGCCAAAACCTGCACAACCCGACCCGTTTTTAGTAATTACAGAACCCAAGCAGGAAAAAAATTCGATAAGTAATTGAATAAATGGTGCAAAGTGGAAACATACGGGGACATGTGAGTCACGCGCGCTTCTCTTGGGGTCAGTGGCAGAGAAAACGGTGTACACAAGCACAAAAGTGCCGATAATCTCAGCACCAAGTGCAGTTCCTTTGGTGTAGCCAGCGCTCACCATGTTAGCACCGCCATGAAGAGAGTTGTAGGAGTGCTTCATGAAAGCCTTAACCAAACCAACGCCACAGATAGCACCCAAGCACTGTGCTACCATGTAACAAATAGCTCGAATCAGAGACACTTTACGAGCCAAGAACAGGCCAAAAGTGACCGCAGGGTTGATGTGGCCACCTATTCACAACACAACACAACACAAACAAACAAAACCCGTTCAGAATGTCACAGTCAAAAAAACAAACACTGGTTCACAAAGTTACGTACGGACATAGAAAAAGAAGAATAAGTGATGAGTGTGTTACCAGAGATACCGGCGGTGCAGTAGACGAGGACAAAGATCATGCCACCGAAGGCCCAGGCGATGCCGAGAAGGCCAACACCGTCGCAGGGTCCGGTTTGTTTGTTGTTACCGATGACGGTTGCGACGGTGATGTAGAGGAAGAGGAGTGTGGCAATGAACTCGGCAATGAGAGCTCTGTAAAAGGACCAGAGCTTAATCTCAGCTAAGTCGATGAGAGGTGCTGGCGGTGGGTCTACGTAGTCTTTCCCGTGATGATGGCTCTGGTGCCCTTCTTCGCTCACTTCCTTCGACATTTTTCTCTCTCTCTCTCTATCTGAGTTGTGTTAGTTTTGTTACAAAGTGCGAAGAGGAGAGAAGGGGTTGGTCCTTTTTATGGGAAGATAAGGGCAAAGGAGTAGTATAGAGTGTGAGTATCCAAAGTCTTATAAACTCCACGTTAGTTGCTCTTCAAACAATGTGAAATTATATATCTAAACACGTCCCCTCACGTAATAGCCCTCTTGACTTGAAGCATGGATTATGCAACAGGCATAATCTTTGGTTTATTTTTTTTGTTCTTCCACTATAAAATGGGGGACGGTGAGAATCTAATACCATGTTGGAATACACCACTTCAAAAACTAGCTAAAAATATGAAAGTGTCCAAAATCTTATAAATTCCATATTAGTTGTTATTTACCGAATCTTCAATTATATATATCAACGTAAAATATAGTACTTGAGTGTGGATAAGGCAAGGGCAACTTTGGAATGTTAAAAACAAACATAAAACAGTTGAAGACAGACACACACAGGGAAGGTGGGACAGGGTTGAACAGCTCGACCATGTGAGAGCTAATCATCTAATGGGTAGCCACCACAACATGTCAGCCTGGCAACCAATTTCACCCCCACACATGACACACCAACAACAACGGTCATCTCTTCTTTCATAATCTCTCTCTTTCTCTACTTAATTAATTAATTAAGAAGATTATTATCTAGACTCTTCCACGTTATACTTGAATTTGCTCGTCTCAAAAGACAAAATATCATCTCACTCTACAGTCCACACCCCCCAAAACAGACAAACCATATCTCACTGTCACTGAAAAGTGTTTAGCAATTAGCACGCCAAGGCATTTCTGTTGTTATGATATTAAAAATGCAGTAAAAATTCTTCACCAAAAAAAAAATGCAGTAAAAATTAAAAAACATTTTACATAATTGAGATTTGAAAATGTTATCTTCACATTACTTTTAAATATACACCTTTTGCATTTTATTTTATTTTATAGTAAAAGACATATTTTGCATTTGTTTAGGAGGGAGTATATTCGTATTATCAAGATTTTCTACTACTAATTTACTATCTATCTAATCACCATTGAATCAAGGAGAGAGAAGGCTACAAAATTTTTGAAAAAAAGAGAAAATGTTGATCAATGATTATTAAATAGGTAATGAATTAATAGTAAAAAAATTTGGTAGTAGAAATATCCATCCACTTTGTATATAAAGTATTGTAAATTTAGATGATAAAGATGTATAAGTATATTTGTAAAGCTGCTTAAAAATATTATGATACTAAACATTTTAACTTTATAGACAACGGCAGGGCAAGGGGAAACCATTTCGGCTCAGTTTCCAACAAACATTGCTTTCCAAGTATCCGTTGAGTAAAATGGATGAAGTGGTTATTTTCTGCTCAGTGATCTCTCACCTCAACGAATGAGTTCCGGTCTGGTTTGGACTATGGTCCCTAATGTGGCAGACGCATACGTGTCGCTCAGTACGACAACTGTTTCAAAGAAACAATAAAAACCATTCACCCCTTAAATAAAAAATATTAATGTTGCTCAAACTTTATACTCACTTTTTCTGACTCTGCTTACGGGATATATTTTTAATATTATGGGTGTATTACTAAATGGGAAAAATTTAAAGAAATATAAAAGATATAAAATAAATTTTTTTATAATCATTTTAGTAAATGAATAAAGTGAAATCGGTAAAGCGTGTTAAATATCAAGATACAAGAGGAATTGATAGTAATCCTTGTTGTGTTAAACTACACAACATTGGTTCTATTATATAGCAAACCAATTGAAGAATACAATGAGACACACACAATGTGGGACTAACACTATGAGACACACACAATGTGGGACTAACACTCTTAACACTCCCCCTCAAGCTGTAGCATATAGATCATATGCTACAAGCTTGATACATAAATAATACTCCTATTAGGAACCAAAAGCAACAGTGCTACATCAACAAAATGAAATGACCAAGTAACATAACATCAAAATAAATCTCCTATATGAGAAACCAAAAATCAACAATGTGCTAAAAATGGCGTCGGAATGAACATCAACATGGAAGATGCCGGAATGATCATCGGCAAAGACATCTGTGCTGGAATAACCATCAGCAACATGGAAAGTGCTCCCCCTCAAGAGGAACTTCGGAGCCGGAATTATCATCGGCAAAGACAACTGTGCTGGAATGACCATCAGCAACATGGAAAGTGCTCCCCCTCAAGAGGAACTTCGGAGCCGGAATTATCATCGGCAAAGACAACTGTGCTGGAATGACCATCAGCAACATGGAAAGTGCTCCCCCTCAAGAGGAACTTCGGAGCCGGAATTATCATCGGCAAAGACAACTGTGCTGGAATAACCATCAGCAACATGGAAAGTGCTCCCCCTCAAGAGGAACTTCGGTGCCGGAATTATCATCGGCAAAGACAACTGTGCTGGAATGACCATCAGCAACATGGAAGGTGCTCCCCCTCAAGAGGAACTTCGGTGCCGGAATTATCATCGGCAAAGACAATTGTGCTGGAATGACCATCAGCAACATGGAAGGTGCTCCCCCTCAAGATGGATGATGAATAGTATAAATAGTCCATCTTGGGAAGAAAGAAGATTAAAAAAAAAAAAAAAAAAAACTTCGCAGAATCGGAAAAGTCACCGGAGACGGCGGTGGGTTGTCGGAAAAGTCGTCGGAGACGCTAGTAGATCGTCGGAAAAGTCGCCGGAAAGTCATCAAAAAAAAATCGCAGGAGACGGCAGTCAACGGTGGTCGATCAACGGCGGTCAACCCAACAGCTTCCCAAAGATCATTCTTTTCTGATGTGACAGATCAGTCTAAGCTGCAGTCACAGAGCATACTAAGAAAAACCCGAAAAAGAAATAGCAACGGGAATCCCTCAAGGAGGGTGATATCTCTCTATAACCATATTGAAATTATGGAAAAGAGAACTAAGTTAAGCGGATTAAGATTCCTCTTGTTAGGCTCTAGATACCATGTTAAATATCAAGATACAAGAGGAATTGATAGTAATCCTTGTTGTGTTAAACTACACAACATTGGTTCTATTATATAGCAAACCAATTGAAGAATACAATGAGACATACACAATGTGGGACTAACACTCTTAACACAATGAGACACACACAATGTGGGACTAACACTCTTAACAAAGCGGATGTATTAAAAGTTTCGTGCTGCTTATGGCTGGGTACCTGAATTCTGAAGTTAATTCTGATATGCCAAATCACCATCAAACATGTCCTCTGCTCTGCCATCTATTAAATGCCCTGTCCTTATCCTATCAACGGCATCATTTTTTTAAGAAGCACAGCACAAACGTCGAGTGGAGGTGCTAAGCATTCAAAACGATGCTATTTCGCTGTAATCTGTCATTTGTATTCAACGGTATAATTTTTTTGGCAACGATAATTAAAATGTCACTTTTCATTATTTTTTATCTAAATGTCATGCGAATAATGTTATTTCTCAATCTATCACGGAGCAAGTTTGTTATCCGATGTAACGAATTCGGTTTGTTGACGTGTCACATTTTTAGTAGTCAACAACTTGATTTTAACCAAGTTCGCCTGCATGGTAGACGAACTTCATTTTATTTTATTTTAAAATTTAATACTTGTCATCCACTAAAAAATTGATACGTCAGCAAATCGAGTTCGCTACACCTGATAACGAACTTGTCCCGTGAAGGATTGGAAAATAACACTGTTCACATAGTACTTAGATAAAAAAATTGGTGAACAATATGATTTTGATCATTGTTCCAATTCTTTGAAGGTAAGAAATCAATTTATCACGCTAATGCTTCCTTCCCAAATACTATTGCTTATCACGCTTATAGTTTTTGGGTAAACGTAATATAACTTAAAGCATTTTTACTAGTCAAACAAAAATCATGTGAATCTCATACATATAATAAAAACAAAAAATAAAAATTATTGGTGCGGAAACTAATGGGTGAGTAGGTAAAAAAAATTATATCATATTAGATAATATTAGTTTTCCCAATAGTTTTTCTTACCAAATACTATTGCTTGTTTGTATGAAACTTGATATATATTTCTTTAATGGCTCGTTGCTTCAAATGCTGAGACAAAGTGACTAAAATTTAATACAAACAAACAAGCCTTGGTTATAGAAAGATACTATATTCTATTATTTTAAAAACTGGGCTAATAAACGAACCGATGAAAGTATGTGCGATTCGACTATAATTATCAAGTCAGTAACACTTAATTTTTTTTTAAGATTATATATTAAATTAATATAAGTTCATTTATAGGTAATATTATTATGAGAAAATACTTTAGATTATTTGGTTTTTTTACACATTAATAATGTAATTAAACATGTATTATTGCTAAAATACAGAGAATAACAATTAAATATACAAATTTTAAACTATAAGAGAATATCAGAAATATACTATTTGATAATTGATAAAATCTATATGTTGATTCAGATTTGACTTTGTTTATTTACTATTATTGAATATAATTTAAGGTTAACTTTATTAAAAAAAATAAGTTCAAAACATTTTAAAAACTAAGGTAAATTTCTTATAATAAAAAAGAAATAGTAAATATAAAACATTCTCTGGAATGGAAAGGTGTAGAATGTGAGGGTCTGGACAAGTAGGACCTAAGATGAGTAGGAGTGGGACATGTTGCAATCGACTGACTAATTCAGAAGGATCACGTCATGTGGCATTAGCTGGCTGAGAATCCAGCTCCATCCTCGGCTCAGAAGGAGAGCATTTTGGGTTTTTGAACTAAGAAATGCCAATTTCCAAAAAATCCACTTGTTAAGTTTGTTAAACAAATGCTTTATCAGATTAATATTGATTTTCATTTTATCCTTTAACATAAAATAACAAACTTTTTTACTCACATAATATTTTGTGGGGTCCACATATTTTAAAACAAAAAAAGAAAAAAATATGACACGTAAAACGAATCTCTATAACATTACATAATCATTTTTCCTACAACATAATAAACATAAAACAGATTAATATATGAAGATGTATTTTAGGTGATTATGTCTTTAGTTACGCATCTGATATATACACATTTATGATAAATTGGACACGTTTGTATTTGTTACTTGTCTAAACACATTTGTGACAAATCTGAACATATCTGGTGCGTGTCTAGATATGTTAGTATTAGGTGTGCATTTCTGAGGAACACCGACCAAAATGCCACACTTCATAAATTTTTTACTTAAATGTCACGCGAATAGTGTTATTTCCCAATCTGCCACGAGATAAGTTCCCTACCCGGTATAGCGAACTCGGTTTGCTGACGTGTCACCTTTCTAGTGGATAACAAGTACCAAATTTAAAAAAAAAATAGAAAAGAAAAGAAAAGGTATGAAGTTCGCTACATTTGGTAGCGAACTTGGTGTCCACTAGAAACGTGACATGTCAGCAAACCGAGTTCGCTACACCGGGTAGGAACTTGCCCCGTGGTAGATTGAGAAATAATATTGTTCGCGTGACATTTAAGTAAAAATGTTGATGAAAAGTGACATTTTGGTCACTGTTCCCATTTCTGACAAGTCTGACCAACACAATATCAAGATGCGTCATGTTCAAGCACGCATTTCGTGGCATAGTCGCATCACAGTCAGAAATACGCATGTATCAGGTATGCGACTAAATGCATAACCACCTGAAATGCGTCTTTCTACATTAGTCGGATAAAATATTTGATCAAGAAACTAAACAGATGGACTTTTTTGGAATTCTTATTTTTTGGGTAAAAAAACCAGCATTTTCAATAGACTTTATACTATACATTTTCAAAAGTATATAGTATAAAAATAAAAATTATACTTTTATAAAAAAAAAAAAATTCTTCTGAAAAATATCAACTAATGTGTATACTCTCATTGATTCATTGTATCTACGGCTGTAGTACTATACAATTTTCTGCTCGGAAGCTTTTAACGTCTGTTATTATTGCTTAAATTAAGACTTTATACACGATAAATTTTGTAAATCACATTAAAATATATTAATTTCTAATTTTTCATATAATAAGAATTAACTTCATTTAGAAAATTAATTTAATTGTTTTAAATAAGGGAAAAATATTTATGCAATTAATGCAGATAAATTATCTGCATTTATTTCCAAAATGACATCATTTTGTTATTGAAATCTTAAAAAATTATAAATATAAAGATTATTATAACCCTGAAATAAATTAAAATTACAAAAACACCATGATTTCTGTACGTCATATTGGCTCATTGCAGATAACTTATCTCAAGAAAAAAAACCCTTCAAATAAACAACACTTAGGGGGCGTTTGGTAGAAGAGAAATTTTTTTTTATCCTGGAATCATGATTTCCGAGAATATAGTTGGGAATTGTTTTTTCTGGGAATATTACTAAAAAGCTGTTTGGTAGACCAAAATTTTTCTGGGATTATTGGATTAAATTTACTGAATTTGTGTTTGGTTGAGGTAGAAAATTAACGGGAATATGTGTTCAATTTACGAAACTAACCCTTCTCGTTCATAACATTTTTGTTTTTTCAGCGTCTACATCATCCTTCATTTCCCTCTCTCCTAGTTCTCTGTATCGAATCAAAGTCGTTGTCCATCAAAGTTGTGTGTGTTCAATTCGTAATGCATGATTCTTTCAAGTTTGATGCTTTCAATGCTGGTCCAAGTATATGTTTGGGGAAGGATATGGTATACCTACAGATGAAGTCCATCGCCGCCGCGTTGCTGCTCCGCCACTGGCTTGTGGTGGTCCCTGGCCATTTGGTGGAGCAAATGATGTCACTCAGGTTGCTTTCACCGGAAGGAGGAGAGATTATCAGAGATTTTTGCAACTCGATTCAAGTACTCAGCAACACATGTCACGATACAACAAAGGGTACAAAGGTCCGAAAAAAGTGTTAAGTTTTTCCATGAAACCAGATTCCGAAAATACCACCTATTTTGTGGTATTTGTTGATGGTATTTTGACTTTTATTTTACACTACAATCAAAAAGCTCGGCAAACTGGAATCATGGACAAATTTTTACATTTACCTCTACCAAACATAGAAATAGTAGAATACCAAGTGAGCTTTTCCAGGATTTCAAAAAAAGTACACCTACCAAACGCCCCCTTAAAATTTTTTCGTTCCCTCTCACTTTCGGATATCCAAATGTTAAGGAGATGTTTGGTATGGGATTTTTGATTGGAATGATGGACAAGTGGGTTTGGCATTAAATTTTCACCATGTTTGGTACGAAGATACAGAAGTAATTCCCAGGTAAAAAATATCCTGAGGATTTGAGTTTTTAACTAAAACGCGGATAAAAAAAATCCTTCTTTACATATGGGATTTATTTTTTCTTTGATTGCGGATTGTGAGTGAAATTTTTTGGGACTAAAACGCCCTCTTGAAGGTTATCAAAATTCAACATGACTAAACCAACAAGCTAATGGGAATGCGACCACTCGTTCAAGTTCGTAACATTTTCAGAAACCCAAATTCACAAACCAGAAAAGAGAATAAAAACAGTGGTTGATCACATCATACAGTGATGGGTCATGTATGCCGAAGGGCTCTAGACATATACTGCAGGAGTCCTCAGAAGAGTCGTCGAAAGCTGCAGAAGACGATGAAGCTGAAAAGGATGGAATGTGTGACACAGACGAAGGAGGGGAACATGAAGAGAAGGATGCCAAATTTGCCATGGTTAGCTACACAGCGGTTTGGAGTTGCTGGGTCTCGACAGCAAACGAGATGCCCTTCTTTTCACATGGTGTGGAAGGCAACCGGATACGGCTGGCTAATGTGTTTTTGCGGTGCGGATGAGATCTCCGGCAGCCACAACACCAGTTACAGCGACAGAGCTAAGGTGAATTTTCATAAATAACTTTTCCAACATACTGAGATGGACCAAGTACTAAAACGAACGTTTAATAATAGACGTACAAAATTCAAAAAGGATGGGTAATTTGGTAAATTTAATTAACATTTCCATCAATATTTTACGTTCAACCAAAAGTACTATCAATAAGAGGATATTTGGTAGAAGAGAAATTTTAATTTATCCCAGAAATAATTATTACTGAAATGTTATAGAAAATATATTTTTACTGGAATATTACTAAAATGTGTTTGGTATGATGAAATTTTTCCGGGAATTTATGGTTAAAATTATTGAATTTGTGTTTGGTTAATTATTAAATATTAATGGGAATTTGAGGTTATTTTATCAAAATAACCCCTACTTTATCTTTTGTTTGAATTATGATATTCAACTTTAACGAACTACCAAATGCATCTGGTTGTCGTCCTCCTCGTCCTCTGTCCCAATTGTGCAAGAGGATTTATTTGCGAGAGAATTTATTATGGTCCGGGATCACCATTTTTTAAGAGGTCCTTTAGCGTAAATGGGAGGGTAAAATTGAAAAAGAGAAAAAATACCAGGGGTAAAAAAGGAAAGAAAAAACCAGTGTTGTGAGAGGGAGCACTAAATCATTAGGTGGTCCTTGAGCATAATAAATTTTTCCTTCATTTGCGTCTTTTTTTCTTTATTCAGTTGATCACTATTGCCTATATCTCCTGGTTAACTTTATGAGCACTTCGTCGTAGGAGAATCCAACCATTCGTCCAAATGCTAAAAAGCTGTATCGATTATTCTTGAGTAGAAGCAACATGACTTGGGAAGTTTTTGTTTATGGGGTCCGTGCTTTCCAGAAAGGCTTTATGTGGGAGCCAAAGGAGATTAGGCCACTCGTACAATTAATAAGGATGATTTGGTAAAAAATTTAGTGCTTCTTCTTCAGCTTGCCCGGACAGCAAATATTCCCACATAATCTATGGAAATTTTCATATGGGCTTGTACAGATTTTTTTGTAACAAAACCAATTTCCTGGAAAGTTTATAAGTCTGGAAAGTTGGTGACTGTGAGTTACTAAAGATAGCATTTGAATCAGGATTAACATCGTTTCCGTGGAAGTAAAATATATTCAAGCTACAAGCGCCACCTAAAGTTAACCCTACTTTCCCAACAATATTTTAGTTTACCAAACACACTTTTAATACTTTCCTCTGAAAAACAGTTTCCTATCATATTCTTAGAAATATTTTTTCGCTGGTATAAAAAAATATCTCTTAAATACAACGAATATTGCGCCGTGACAATTCAAATCCCCCAGGAAAGTTCACAATTAATGTAAAAAACTTAAATACAGTATGTTAAAGCCGAACATTATTTTCATGAAAATATTATAGTTAATTTGAATTTATTTTAAGAGTGCAAGTTTAGAAATTAAAATTATTTTATTAATAAATAATATATATTTTCTTCATTAATTAGATAAAAAGAAGTGTTAAACATTAATTTATTATCTAAGATATTGAATATGTTTTATTTTCTTTGATGGTTACGATTTTTAATTTATTAACTTATAACCTGGAAGCACACTTGAACTGAATTCGTGACATTATTAACACTCGTCAATAATGAAAAAAAAAAAAAACAGATTATTGTACACATTTAAGTTGCGTTGCGGCCATATCGTTTTAGAAACAGATCCTTCTCCGACGAACAGCTGAGAGAAAGGGAATCGCGTTTTAGGCTGAGTTTATACACCAGATGATTGATAAAATAAAATAAAAAGAAAAAGATGATGAAATGGAATAGAGTAAAAATAATATATATTAATTATATATTTTGATCAAATAAATAAATTTGTTATTTGATTGAATATATTAAAGTTACAGATATATCAAGGCTTATTTGATTGATTAGTTCAAGATTAAAAAATAACTATATCAAGGCTTTTTTTAGGATCTACCAATTAAGAGAAACTTACTCGTAACATAATTTTTTAGAAGAAAATCACCAAATTATGCCGAAGGGGACAAGCATGTAGCTCTTCAAATAACTTAGTTCATGATTAAAATGTGTAAAATAATGTTTTCAAGTTATTTGTTTGTAAAAAAAATTAAAGTATCAATGATAGAAAATAATAAAACCATTAATGTAGTCCATTCATCAACTTAAGTTTTTGTGTTAAAATTATTCTTTTACATGGTATCAAAGCTGAAATGAATAAATGGTCACGAATTTAATCCTTATCGCTCCTATTTAATTAATAACTGATTAAGTATTATGAAAATTCTTAATACAGATAGATGAACCTATGTATTGTCTACTCTTCAAATCATATAGACTCTCATGAGATGAGATGTGGTATATTATAAAAGTATAAAATCATTAACACAATCTTACCTATCAATTTAAGTTTTTGAATTAAAATTATTCTTTACATTTGTGATCCACACACTTCTTAAAATTGTAAGACCCATCAATTATTGGAAGACACAATACACAACGATTGCACTAGCTTCCTCAAAGATCTCCTTGACAAATTGTTTTCTTAATATTATAACATTAAACATTTAATAAAATAGTAGTAGTTTAATTAGCGCATGAAAGCTGAACAGACGAGATAAAAGTATCTATTCGATCTTATTCTCAGTATCATTTTTGGAAAGTGTTTAAAACTTTAACTATGGACCTACCCCGAATCCATTTAGTCAAAAAATGATAAACTGATAGAATATTTCGGAAAAAAAAGAACACTAAATGTTTTAAGTTTATTTGTTAGGAATGTGATTCTTGATATCTCAAAAAGCTATCAATTAGATAAGTTGTGGAGCAATTATTTTAGGACATACCGCAAATGAAGAGGGGATATAATCAAACTTATCAACCCTATTCTCCAATGATAGAGTTAGCAAAAGTACTTAGTCGTTGCCAAAAAAAGTTTACCTAGTGCAAAAGACTAAATTTTATCCCTTTTCAGATGCTCCATCCTAACTACTGTTGTTTACACACATCTAAAACATGGTTAGTTTTTAAGAACTAATCTGTGCCAAGGCATTGGGTGGAGCCAACGTGGCTCCGCCACTAGGGGTGATAATAAGGCCATGGGCCTATCACGGGCCTTAGGCCCAGCCCGTTTCGGCCGGTTCGGCCTGTTTTTTTTTTAATTATTGGACCCAGACTTGTACTCATGCAAAAGCCTTTTTATTTAAAAGGCCTCAAGCTTCCAGAGCCAAACCCGACCTTGAAGCCTTGGAGGCTAGCCCGTATACAATAAGTTTATTTATTTTTTATATTTTTATATTAATCATTTGAGACAGCGAGTGTCGCTTTTCATAATTACTAACAATATTTCATAATTACTAACAATGATTGGTAAAGAAATAAGAGATATGAAAATATAAGATATAGAAAAAGAAAGATTAAAAATGACAAAAAAAAGATGGAGGTAATTTCGTTGCTGATGCTTTGGCAACCAAAGGGAGACTATTAGACACCTGGGATCTACAGATTTTTCTTGAATTCCCTATGGATTGTAGAGAGCTGTTTGCTAGAGATTTGATGGGCACTACTTGCCCTAGATCCTGTTTTGTTTCTAGTTCTTTTACTTTTCCCTTTGTTCAATTTTTTTTTAAGGAAAAGCAACGTAAAGTAGAGTAAATGTGCCGTTGTTATCTTGACTTTTTAATATTAATATGTTTTTTTATTATAAAAGAAACATCTATTATTTTCTTACAAAAAATACATACGAGTGCATGATTAATGGGTTAAATATTGCTGCAAATTGAAAGGTAAGGTTTTTATTTTTAATAAATTAACAGGCCACAGGTTTAAGACAAGCTTTTATTTTTTGTAAATGAATCAGGCCACAGGCTAATATTATATTCGTAACAGGTAACAGACTAAGGCCAATCGGACACGTTTAAATACAGGCTTGGCCCGTTAAGATCAAAGCTCGGCTCGGCTCGACCCAACACCCCTATCCACCACTACTAGTTTCATTCTCATCATAGTTAGTAACGGAGCTAAGATTTAATTTTAGCCGGGGTCAAAAAATTTGAAATCAAATTATGAAAATATTTTCGTAATTATACAAATCTATCAGGAAAAAAATTTACTTAAAATTTTTAAAGTAATACGATTAATGTTATTTTAACAAATAATAAATATTTATTTGAAATTTAAAATATAATATAAAATTAAATAAGTAAAGAAAATGCAAATTATATGTATATATACATATATGAAATTTTCATATGATTTTTATGATCATTCTCATACGATCTTTATGAAGATTATTTCATGTGATGTTAATGAAAATTTATTTCATGTGATTTTTGTGTATAATTTTTTTTATCTTTTATATTTTAATTTGGTTTGGACTTATAAACTTTAGTTTGCAACTTGGTAGTTCTTATAGGTTGTATTAGGTTTTTTATAATAGATCAGGATAGACCTATAAATCGCATGTGTACCTATTCTATAAAAAGAGCTTTTTTATAACGAAGAAAAAAAGTCAAAAGTCAAGAGCAAAAAGTTGTAAGGAGAAGGTGTATTTTTTTGAAATATGTATTTTTTTTTAAATAAACAGCTTTTAAGTAACTTTTAAACTAAATTTTTTATATAATCATCAAACAAGCTCTATTTTTTTTTAGCTTTAGCATCAAAATAAATTTTAGCTTAAAAAATGAGAGGTGTCAAATATGCTCTTATCCCATTTTTTATTAAAAAAAACATTTGATTTCAACCTACAATAATTATAAAAATCCTAATAAATTTTTCTCATTCTATACCGCTTTAATTATAATATTAAAAATATAGTTAAAGTGATACATAATAATGTGTAATGACTCATATTATAATTAATTAAACAGTACACACTTCGTTATTCATGACTCATGATTCATGAGTAGTAAAAACAATTTGCTCCGAGAGAGAACTTAAAAAATTTATCATAATAAAGAAGCTGGTTTTGTTGACATTCGTGCTTAGCTGGGCTTTCATCATTTATGTGCCCCTAAATTAGGCAGTTGCTTGCAATATCTCTTACCAAAATAATTAATCACTGTGTTGATTGTTAACTCTAAGGAAAAGGCAGCCTCAATGTTGTCCCATGGGTCCATACCAGCCATCTCTTTCTTTTTCATCTTTTCATGACTTTAGGTTTGTAAGTAGAAATCCAAGATTGATTAATTACCATTATGATTCAAACTGAAATCAACGGAATGCTATAATAACTCGCCCCAAAAGCCCCTTGCAAAAAGGAATAGTGGAAAATAGTTGTCTGGTTGTGGTCCCCAAAATTAGTTCCGCTTTAACAAAGTAACAACTAATCAATTAAAAATGAGGATAAGTATACAACATAGCATAACTGGACCTGTAGCCGTTGTGGAAGTTTCACCAACCACACTCTGACAACTTTTTATAAACTAGGATAAATAGGAGAATTACTATGAAAGATCAATCTTTGCATGAATTTTAAATATTGATTTGTACCTCTAATCCTCCGTTACTTATGGTTATGCTCGGTTGGATGCAATGGTTTTGAGAGAGTGAAAATAAGAGTGAGAGTGGAATGAAATATAATGTAAATATTTATTTTTTGTTTAATATAGGTATGAAAGGAAATTGATTACATTCTATTTTTATGTTTGATAGATTATAATTGTAAAAACAAATATAACAGGTACTGTTAATGAATGAATTAAGAATACTCGTTACAGAATTACAAAATAAAAAAATTAATGAAAAATATAATCATTAATACATAAAAAAATTATTCAATTTTTTGTATCTTCAATAAATATTTCAAAGGCATTAATTAAAATATGATCATTTGCAACAAGAAGTAATTCTTGAATAAGGTCTAATATATTTACTATAATCAATCATCAGCATATGTAAAAATAAAAATATGTATATTTCTAATATGGTAATTGGTACATACAATCTTTTATATATATATATCGAATTATCAACTAATAATTTGATTACATATGGTATAAAGCGTTTACCAGATAAATTTTCATACAGTCAAAACCAAACGCCAAATGAAGAAGATTTTTTTTTTTTTTTTTTGAAGATTAAATGAAGAAGATTTTGGTCAAAGGGCAAAGATTGATAAAAAGGCACTGCGGGAAAGTTGGCCCAGTCCCAAAGTTATAAACTTGTATGGGCTTGGATTGGGAATCGTAGACATCCGTTATAGAAGGATGTCATTGTTGTCTTTAACTTCAATAAATAAATAATGACTTGTATAACTAATATAGGTAACATTATATGACACCAAATAAGAGAGGTATTTCAATCTAAAAGTACATAAAAAATTTCAAATTCTTTTTTATATGTTTGCTTCTTTGTCATTTTAATTTTCAAGCCATCAATTTCAAGAACTACTGTACTAGTGTTGTATGCATTTTTATTTATTTTTTATTTTTGGATACCAGAGTTGTATTCACTTGACCCTTGTGTTTTTTACTTCAATCCTTTCTACAAAAATATAGAAGAACATTGGAGGCAGATCAGAGAGGAGCACCCAGAGCACACTATCTTCCCTGTGCTTGCAAAGCTGTGGCACAAAAGCAACACAGCAATCTGACTCTGAAAATATTGACCCATATTTGATTTCGTTAATAATGCTGTGTATCACAATTAACATAATTATTAAAATTCTGATAAATAATTAACGGGATCATAGGCTTATCATCAACATGGCACTCGGCTATTTCGGATACCTTGGTAATCAAAGAAGTGCATTGGTTCCTTCTTCCATGGCCCAATTTGGCAAGTTAAAAAGAAGAAAAACATCAAATGATACAAATTAATTTAAAGACCTATAACTTACTGCCTTAAGTTTTTAGGTGAGTTGATTGTTTTTTATGGTATCAGAGGTAAGGTGATCAAAGGAACATAAGATCAATCCTCACCGCTCCCATTTTCTAGTGAAATCAAATCAACATAAGATGGAATAAAAAAATAGACCTATGTGAGAAGGTATGTTATAGAAATATAATATAAAACTATTACAGGCACATCACTTACCGACTTAAACTTTTAGGTGAGCTGATTGCTTTACATTACTATAATTTACCAACAAAATAAACTACCTAACATATAACATCATTTCAAAATGAAAGTTCAGTATTTGCTAAAAAAAATTAATCTCGCCCATTGAGGTGCATGCTGTTAATTTTTCAATTTGTGATGTGTTGTTCTAAATAGGCGTAAAATTAAGTTATTAAAATTCATAAAATTGATGGCAGATAAAGTATAACCAAAGGAGACTGTAGAGTTTGGATACCTAACATTGTCATATCAAATACAATCAAGTTTGAATGCACTACGAGTGTTAAAAAAAATTGCACATTATTATCCAATGATGTGTTGTCACATCATTTAATAAGTTTGTAAATTATTTAATGAATCTGACAACATATGAAATTATTTCTGATACTGCATTTAAATTAAGGGTTTATCATCTATCATTTAACATGACCAGAAAAACTTTCCTATACTCACAACATTTTGTGGGACCCACAGCAAAAAAAAAAAAAAAACTCTGGCACGCAAAACGAATCTCTATAACATTACACAATCATTTTTCCTACCCCATAACTCTTATAAAACCCATATAAACTATCAAATATGGGAATCCTAATAACTAAACATGTTATACATAATATCTTATCTACATATTCTCATAAGATTCCCGCGTATCAAAACATGTCCTACACGTGAGAGTAAAGCCTGCTGCAAGGAACGTGTGGAATTCTTTTCTTTTGTACACATGAAAGATTCAAAGAGGATTTAGGGGTAATGCTGTAACCTGGACCAGCCCAGTTGAAGAGAGTATGTGAGCGTGGGCGCTATCAATAATCATTGCAATAAAAAAACTCAACTAATAATACGTATTGAAAATATATTGTTGAAGTTGTGCAATTGGTGTGGTATCACTATAATGTAGAACTTAAAATAAAAAACAACTATTTTCTTGTGGAGAAGACAAAACTTGTATTTCTCTTTTTTTTGTGATATGTTGCTTACAATATGGATTAGTTTATATAGGCACTAGATTGTCTTTTCATGAACCAAAACATTAAATTAGCCATAAACCACAAAACTAAACTTCCAACTCTTGGCCTCTCTAACTCTTGGCCTTTCACTTTCTCACAACTCTTGGCCTTTCACTTTCTTACAACTCTTGGCCTTTCACTTACCTAAACACATGACTCCTTAATTAAGACTATTAAATATAAAACTAACAAAACATTTAAAGTTTATTCAACAATTCTCCTTCATAAACTTAAATGGTTCTGCCATCTTTCATCCCAAGCATCTTCTTGCAATTGTTGAGCAGCAACGTCGGCAGTGGCTTTGTGAAGATGTCCCCGACTTGCTCTTGACTGGTCACGTGTGTTAGCTCCACATTTCCTTCCTTTACTTGATCCCGGATGAAATGAAATCGGACGTCAATATGCTTGCTTCTTTCATGATTTACCAGGTTCTTGGCTAACTCTATAGCCGACTTATTGTCAATTCGGATCACAGTTTGACCGACTTGTTTTTCCTCCAACTTGCTTAGCAAATTCCTGAGCCACATTGCATGACAAACACACCAAGATGCAGCTACATATTCAGCTTCACATGTCGACAGTGTCACAATAGGTTGCTTCTTCGAAATCCAGGTGAATGCCGTGTTGCCCATGAAAAACACATAACCAGCCGTGCTCTTTCGATCATCTACGTCTCCACACCAATCACTGTCAGAATATCCAATCAACTTGTATTTTGCCGAGCTCGAGTAGTGTAACCCGTGTGAAACTGTACCTTGAACATACCTTAGAATTCTCTTTACCGCCTTCCAATGTGTGTATCTCGGCTCCTCCATGAACCGACTTACTATGCCGACACTTAACGAGATATCCGGCCTAGTGCATGTGAGATAACGTAGGCTTCCCACCAAACTTCTGTACTTGCTTGCATCAACACAGTCTCCTCCATCAAACTTAGAGAGTTTTGAACCGGGTTCCATTGGTGTTGAAACTGGGTTGCAATCTTCCATCTTGTACTTCTTCAAAATCTTTTTTGCATAAGCCTCCTGTGACACGAAGATTCCCTTCTCATTTTGTTTTACTTCCAAACCAAGAAAGAACTTCATCAAACCTAGATCTGTCATTTAGAAACTCTCTTGTCATTGTGCTCTTGAACTCTTGTATCATCTTGGCATTGTTTCCCATAAAAATGAGGTCGTCAACATAAAGAGCCACAATTAACAAGTCTCCTCCATTTTTCTTGACATAAACAGCATGTTCATATGGACATTGTTCAAGTCCATTCTCCTTGAAGTATTTGTCAATACGAGCATTCCATGCCCGTGGTGCTTGCTTCAACCCGTAAAGTGCTTTCTTCAATCTCAGCACCTTCTTCTCTTCTCCTGCCTTCATGTAGCCCGGCGGTTGTTCCACATAAACTTCTTCTTCAAGAACACCATTCAGAAATGTCGACTTTACATCCATTTGATGCATTGGCCATCTGTATTGAGCAGCCTGTGAGATGAGTAGCCGAATTGTCTCCATCCTTGTAACAGGGGCAAACACCTCGTCATAGTCAATTCCAGCCTTCTGCTTATAACCTTTTGCAACTAGTCGAGCTTTATATCGTTCTATCTCCCCTTGAGCATTCATCTTCTTCTTGAACACCCACTTCACTCCAATGGGCCGACTTCCTTCTGGTAGCTCGGCTAACTCCCATGTGTTATTTCGGTCAATGGCTTCTATCTCCTCATCCATGGCATCTTGCCATTTCTTATCTCGGATGGCTTCTTCAAAACTTATGTTCTCAGAGTCTGCAAGAAGACAAACAAAATGTACCTCACTTGTTGACTCATATATGTCTTGTATGCTTCGCATCCTGGGTTGTCGTACCTCATCTTCATCATCAGAAGCTTCAGGACTTGCCGGGTTGATAATTTGTGTTGAGATTCCGTCTTCAAAATTTACCTCAGAAGAATTATTCCAGTCCCACTCATTTGCTTCATTGAGCTTTACATCTCTGCTTACTATGACTTTCTTGTTGACGGGGTCAAACAGCTTATACCCCTTTGTTTTTTCATCATATCCAATAAAAACATATTTCTTACTTTTATCCTCGAGCTTGGTTCTGAGCTGGTCCGGTATGTGTGCATAGGCTATACTGCCAAACACTCTGAGATGAGCCACTGAAGGCTTTTGACCGCTCCATGCTTCCTGTGGAGTTTTATCATCCAAGTTCGAATGTGGACATCGGTTCTGCACATACACAGCACACTGCACAGCTTCCGCCCAAAACTCCTTCGGCATCCTTTTGTTCTTCAGCATTGACCGAACCATGTCAAGAATAGTCCGGTTCTTCCTTTCAGCCACGTCATTCTGTTGTGGTGAGTATGGTGCTGTTAGAAACCTCCTTATCCCCTGTTCCTCACAGAAAGACATAAACGCTGTTGAGGTATATTCCCCACCTCTGTCAGACCACACTGATTTGATATAGCTTCCTGTTGCCTTCTCAATCATCACCTTGAACCTTTTGAACACATCAAACACCTCGGACTTCTCCTTCAGAAAGTAAATCCAAGTTTTCCGTGAGAAATCATCAATAAAGGAAATAAAATACTTCTTACCGCTGAAGGAACCCGGATTGATGGGTCCACACAAGTCGGTATGTATTAGTTCCAGAGGTTGCTTAGCCCGGAATCTTGCCATCTTCTGAAACGTGGTCCTGGCATGCTTGCCAAGTACACAACTCTCACAAAACTTTCCTTCAAAGTTGATGCCAGGTAACCCTTCCACCATCTTCTTCTTTGCCAACTCGGTTAGACCACCATAATGTAGGTGACCAAACCGGAGATGCCAAAGTGACGCCTTATCTTCCACCTCGGCTTGTAAACATTCAACCTGTATACATTTCAGATTTAGTTTATACATACGATTCTTACCCATTTGAACCCGAACTATCAGCCGACCTTGCTCATCTTTCAAATACAATACCCGGTCTTTCATAGTAACCGAGTAACCTTTCTCCATCAGTTGACCCATGCTTAAAATATTGCTTTTTAGGTCGGGTACATAGTACACATCTCGAATTCAGCCAATTAACCCGTCCTTTTGTAGGAAACAGATTGTACCTCGGCCTTTTACCTCAACCTTTGAGGCATCCCCGAACGAAACATGTCCGGTTTCCACCTTTCTCATCTCCTTGAAGAAGTCCTTATGTCTGCACATGTGGTTGCTCGCACCCGTGTCAAGATACCACTCCATGTCATCGTCTGGACTTCCTTTACTGTGTGTCATTAACAAGACACCATCCTTCATCTCGCCTTCTGTGGATAGGTTGGACGTCTCCTCCACCTTTTTCTCCTCTCTGCATTCTCTTGCGAAATGTCCGACTTTGCCACAGTTGTAACACTTGTCCGAGTTACAATCTTTTGCAAAGTGACCAAACTTTCCACATTTGTAACACTCGATGATTGAATAGTGTGACCGACCTCCTCGTCGACCTCGTCCTCTTCCTCTCCATTTTTGTTGATTTGACTGTCCTACCTCATCGCTATACACTTCTTGACTTCGGCCTCGACCTCTACCACCACGGCTAGTACCTCGTCCACCGCGGCCACGTCCTCTACCTCGAAAATTTTGAGAATAGAGCATCTTCTCATCTTTAATTGTTGCTTTGGTCTGAAGTGCCTGCTCAAGAGTTTCCTCCTTCTTCTTCTTTCTTTGTTCATGCGCTTCAAGGGAACCCGCCAACTCGTCAATGGTGAGTGTAGACAGGTCCTTGGACTCCTCTATGGCACAAACCACGTTTTCGAACTGGTCTGTCAAAGATCTCAAGATTTTCTCCACCACTCTGGTGTCAGGTATATCTTCTCCATTCCGTTTTAACTGGTTCACAATTCCTTGAACCCGGGCAACGAACCCGGATACTCCTTCCGTGTCCTTCATCTTCATTCCCTCCAACTCGGCACGAAGGGTTTGAAGCCGGACTTGTTTAACCCGGTTAGCTCCTCTATAGACATTTGCTAAGATGTCCCAGGCTGCCTTTGAGGTCTCACAATTTGCTATCTTCTCGAACCCGGATTCGTCTACAGCTCGGAAGAGCATGAATAACGCCAGCTTGTCTTTTGCACGCGTCTCTTTCAACGCTTTGGTTTGAGCCGCCGAATGGCCTCCAGTGTCCTGTGGTTCTACAAAACCTGCTTGAACATTCTCCCAAGCGTCCTGGGATCCGAGAAGAGCCTTCATCTGGATGCTCCAATTCTCGTAGTTCTCCTTCGTCAACTTAGGTAGTGCCATATCACTCCCCCTCTCCATAGCTCTGATACCAATTTGTGGTATCACTATAATGTAGAACTTAAAATAAAAAACAACTATTTTCTTGTGGAGAAGACAAAACTTGTATTTCTCTTTTTTTGTGATATGTTGCTTACAATATGGATTAGTTTATATAGGCACTAGATTGCCTTTTCATGAACCAAAACATTAAATTAGCCATAAACCACAAAACTAAACTTCCAACTCTTGGCCTCTCTAACTCTTGGCCTTTCACTTTCTCACAACTCTTGGCCTTTCACTTTCTTACAACTCTTGGCCTTTCACTTACCTAAACACATGACTCCTTAATTAAGACTATTAAATATAAAACTAACAAAACATTTAAAGTTTATTCAACAATTGGAAAGTACCTATACAATTCTGTAAGCACTTACTGTTATATCTGGAAAGAGCCTGTCTGCAATGATTTTGTTTGCTTGTTCCCTCTTTTCGTCACTTTGCTTTGAAGATATACAATATGAAAGGCGAGGGGTGTAAAGTTAACAGCAGTTGAATAGGATGCGAGGACGTTATGTATTCTTAAAAGGTGTCACAATCCAATGTATCTGCAAGGAAGAAAATTACAGCCAAACAATATAGTCAATTGTTTGTTGGGTGTACCATGAACTTTTTCCGGTATAAACTGTAAAGCAGCATGCAACAGAGTCTTACAATGTTGTTTTCGGGTTTTTTCCAATAAAATCCTTGAATAGCAATGACGGCCAAGTTTGAAGATACAAGGACAAATATACTCAAGGAGTGCTTTCCCATCCACTCAAACACAGTTGTCAAACGCCTGTGACCATGGAAATCTACCTGCAGCGGAGAAGATGTATTACAACTTGGTCAAATTGGGTTCGTTCCAAATTAAAATGATCCCTACAAAGAATGGCAACGACAAACCTTTGACATCAGAAAATGGAGAGTCATGCAAAAATAAATGTTACAAAACACAGTGCATACGGTAGGAATAATGTAATTGTTGAATATAGAAGTTGTTACAATATTTGAATTACTGTTTGTATAAGATAGAATCTTTTTGATTTGAGTTGATTTGAGTTAGTAGAAAGCTGTTGAAAATATTATTAATAGTTCCATAGTTTTAGGATGCTATAGATGTATAAATTTATCTCCAAACTGGAGAAGGAATTAATGAATGAGAAACCAAAATATTTCAGTATCTCTGTTTATGCCTATCTGTGTATGTTAGTGTTGGAGTTTTGACAGTAATGAAAGACAATGACCAAAGAACGTTGTATATAAGCAATGGTTTTTTTTTTTTAACGTTGTATAGAAGCCAAAACTAAACTCTGATGAATGGCACAATACTCTACATTATATATAAGCCATTAGGAATAAGCTAGTGGTCAAAAGTTTGATAATTTGTTGGAGGTCATAGGTTTAAATCTCCATGTTGTCATTGTACTAAAATAAAAAGCAGGTATTGTATATAATATCTATCTGTAGACAGCTTTCTCTTGTCACAACACTTAGAACTCACCAGAACGTATAAAGCGATGAATGTGAGACCAGAAGCTGCAGATGTTAGTAGCGTATAACTGACGGTGTACAGAGATTTGTTCAGAGGAATGCCTGAAATAAAAAAATGTAAAAAATCAACATAACTTTTTCAATGGCATCAATGAACGTAGAAAGAAATTGATTTGCTAAAAACAAAAAAAACATGATTATGAATAGAAAATGCTTGAACTATTATCAATTAGTAACTTCTAGTAGGTATTCCACAAACTGAAGATACCCCCAGACAGTTTACAGCACACACCTATTAAGGCTAGGAACAATCCAAGACCCAAAAATGAAACTGAAAACCACAGCCAGTTGTCTAGGCGCCCTTTGTGATCCTACAGTACAAGTATAGAGAAAAGTAAAAGGTCAGCTCCACCAGACAGTCAACAAGAAAACTTCAAGCTACAATTTACAATGGAGATGGCAGAGGATTCAGTGCCAAAATAAGCTACAAAGGGAGGTGTACTATTAGACCACAGAGTTAAGATTTTAAAGAACTCATCTTTGAAAACACTAAAATTTCACAGGCCATTGAGGTTCAGTAAACTTGATATATGATCTCACCTGTAGATGGGCAAGAACATGACCATATTGAAGTCCAATTATGCATGAAACTGCAGCTGTTATGGAGCTGTGAACAAGTAAAACAAACACAACTTAAATACTAATTAAAGCATACAATCAACATATAAGTTGCTGTTAAATAAATATATTTTGCCAAACTATCAATGAAAAATCATAAAAGAATGTAAGCATTGGGATAAATGAATATATTCTATCAATATCTGCTATTTATTCAGTAGAAAAGGAGCCTTCTAGGTCTTTCAATCAATCATGAACCTAGATTACGGTTGAAAGAATCAATGCACGAAGTGATCACATCATTAAGCACAATAGATAACACACAAACATGAGATCAGTCAGTAAGACAGTTCCAGAAAATAAGGACCTCTAGGTGAACATCAACTGAAAGCACGTATCAACTCAGTCTTTCCAAAAGTAGAAGCCTTTTAAAACTCTAATGAAAACAAAGTGTATGTTAAAGAAAGATGCCTGAAAAAGTAATTGAAGTAAATACTTAGGTATGTTGATTGTCCCAACCAAGGACTCCTCCATCAAAGAGTTTGGTAAAGTTACTTTTAGCATAAATCAAACAAGGACCTCATTCTTTTTGGAGGAGTTTAGAAGGAAAAATAAAGCAGGTTTTATTTGGAACAATATCACTTGGACCCTGTTATATTGTTTCAATAACCAGTAATGGAATACTGCTTAACGGAGATTTCTAGGAGGTACATCTACTAAAGCTTCCAGATCAAGTGTGACACGAATCTGATTGCATTTAACCAGCATGCTATAAGCTTTATTTTACTTTTACAAAGCGTAATTCCATGAGATCACTGATCAGAAAAGAGATCACGTTAACTGCAAAAGAAGCTTTAAATTGCACCCAGCATACCTGTCTCAGAACTTAACAAGATAAAAGTGCAACTCAACATGAAGGAAGTTAGCTATGGAATCCCAGGGAAAAATCAAAAGTTTCGACTGGTCACCTTAAAATGCCTTCTGGATCAAAAGGAGCATGACACCATGAAGGTGAACTATCTGAAACTTGGCCCTTAGACATATTGCATTCCTGGAAGTTAGATCATCAATAAAGCATTAGTGTGTCAAATTATGCCGTAAAGCATGGAGCAAAGAAATGGGATCAACTACAAGATACCTGAAGATTTCTGTAAACAGGCTTTCTGTACAGATGGTCAAGACCAAGAATATAGCGATCAATCATTCCGGCAGAATTACAGGCAGGTCCAAGATCACCTCTCACCGAACAATTCACCTGATATTGAATTGAGAACATTGCAAGCATTATGAATTAAATATTTTGAATTCAATTAGAAGTACATTTTCAAACTTGAACGCGCAGAGGTAAACTTTTTGACAATTAATAAGCATTGGACAACTATCATAGAGTCTCAAATTTAATAAGAATTCAAATTTTGAAGGCAACAGTAGGAATGCGTGGATATTAGAGACAACCGGTCATCCATAAGTTGTAGCATGAACCACATGTACAGTTTCACCCTAACCTTAAAACAGGTTCCCAGGACTAGCAAGTATTTCAATATTAAAAAGCATTCAGGTCAAATCCAAAACAAAAATTGAAGCACATAAAAGATAGCAAAGTGCCGGTGAGGGATGCTGAGCCTACTCTTACCGTGTAAATATTGCCACCATCAATTGGAGGCAAAGAAGAGGCTGATGCCGATGCATCAAACTGCCAATCTGGAACATATAGACCATACAATAATCCCGAGTAAAGTGCCAACAATATTATCATAATAAACCTGCATAAAAATAATTTGTAAAATTAAGAGGAAAGGAAAACTACATAAAAGAAATATGAATATATTGTTTGCAATACTCAGTGAATAATACTATATTTTGCTAATTTAAGTGGATGTAAAATGGAATAATCCTGTTATTTAAATGTAGTTAGTTTTCTACTAACATCTTTGGGTTGGGATTTTGGACTTCGATGAGTGCCAAGCTAGATCTAAGTTTTACTTTTGAACATCCAGTGGCAGCAAATGGTTATCTGAATTATCACATTGATTCTACTGATCAAGGTTGATTTTGTTTTGAGACAATCTTAATTGAGCAGATAAAGACACGAGAGCTCTCATATTTAATATTATGGAAAACAAAAATGACGTGAAAACCTTACCAATGCCAGTAATAACTTTTGATGAAACCTAATTCTTTCCCTCGCGGAGCTGGAAACCAGATCTCACATAAAGCTGCAACAATGTATCCAATAGATATCCTCTGGATTCATAGATCACCATATCCTAATTATATTAGTTACATTTCTTTGTACAGTCAACTTAGCATGAAAAGTAGTGAAAACACTATAAAAATGTTTATGTAAACGACGGATGTACCTGTAAAATGCCCATCCACCGTATTCTTTCAATGTCAACACCATAAGTCAAGGAAGTTATTCCGTGAAAATAACCACCTGAAATAAATACATTATGTTTATTTAGCTGAAGAAAGTAGAATGACAAAAACACTTCTTGGTGTGGAAAGAACCAATTCAATCCAAAAGCTTAAGTTTATGAGTGAGGTTCTTTACAGTTGGATACAACAGCAAATTTGGGTAAACAAGGTTTGATTCCATCAACATGTATTCCACAAATTCTTACACACACACAATTTAGTTGAGCTTATTAATGTTGTGTTGTACAAATCAATGGCAGAGGCGAAGAAGATATTACTACCTTGAAGAACAATACCAAGAATAAAGAGTTTCACTGCTCTAAGTAACGCTTTCCATGTAGCTTCTCTTCTCTGCGGCCTTCTCTGGCGTTTTATTAGGAAAAAAAAGAAAGAAAGAGGGTGAAGAAGCCTTTAATTAATTATATTAGATACATGGATACTGCTTCTTTCAAAATGCTATGTTGAAGAGTAATTTTATCAAACATAATTAGAAAAAGTAGCATTAACAACAACAGGTACCTTATATGTAAGAGCAAGGGAAATTCCAGCAACAAAGAGAAAAAATGGGAGGACGAAATCAGCCAAACGAAGACCATTCCAGGGGGCATGGGAAATGATGGGGAAGATGGAGCCACCGTAATCAACCAATATCATAAGCTGAAAATAGAATCAAATAGCTTTATGTATGTTTAAGCAAACTAAAAGAAATCATCGATAAATTCATTTTTCCTACAAGCAGGAGATCTTTATTCATTTATTAATTTCAATTTCTTAGCAAATAAAACAGACTTGTTGACCAGAGAGAGAGAGTTACAAAGACAGAGAAGCCACGGAAGACGTCAACGGAAGCGACTCGGGTGGTTCTGCCGGTTTGAAACTGAGTTGGCTCGGAATCGTTGAGCAGCAGCGGCTGTGGATCAGCCATTCTTCTCACGAAATTATCCGAAATGTACTCCGTTGAAGTACGGATTGTGTTTCCACTGAATCTGAGCTGGATTGCAACAAAACAAATGGTACCAAAACTCGATGATGCTTTTTCTTTCCTTTTCTTTTCTTTTCTTTTTCCTTTTTTTTTTTTAGTATGGTTTGATTTATAGTGTTGACGCGTGCGTAACAGTGTATGAACTATGAAGTAAGTACCAAAGAGCTGAGCATTAACGAGGAGAGAAGCCAGCGTAAGACCCTAGAAATATGCTATTCGTTTCTGACAGCATGGCGCCACCTGATTGGATTGGATCCCTTCATGTTAGTGACTAACACCAATTATGTGTTGTTGCCCCAGAAAATAAGGAAGTATTTAATTCATGTCTTCTTTTTTTATTTGTGAAAATATTTAATTCATGTCTTTTGCAACCTTGTTTGAATCTTTTTTGGAAATACATATGTTATTTAACGTGATCATATTATGTAGGAGTATTTTAACTATTAATAATTAAATCAACAATGATGGTTATATATCTTTCTATTTTTATTTTTATTTTTTCTCTCCTCCCTTATCACCATTCACTTACCCACGTATGTCACCCACGTATAATTATGATTAACACATGAAACAATTCACTCCCGTCTTTTTTAGACATTTCAAATGGGACCAGTGTCTGGCTAATGTCACAGAACTGCCACTAAGAATGTGATATTGGAAATTTGGAACATATAGAAATAGAACCAATGGCATCGAGGGCTATTTGCTAATGGACAAGGGCTAAACCGGTATGTGGCAGTGTGAATGTGAAACTGTGAACTGCGTACCATAATCTCGGGATTATTTATGGTGGAGGGGACCACATTTTTTAAGTGATCCCTTAGTATAAATAGAAGGATAATATTGAAAAATAGAAAAAAGATAGGGATAAAAAGGAAAATAAAAGATTAATATTACGAGGGGGAGTACAAAAAGATTCAGTGATACTGAAACATATAAAATATTTCCATAATCTCATGTGAATATGAGACATTACATCATTCCACAAGGAATAAGTATTTTTAAATTATAAAATATTTGTTACTTTTATTCTGATAAATTTAATGTCTCCTCTAATAGTTCATGCAGTAGCAAATTTGTCTAGGGACTTGTTTCACACGGATCTTTTACCACTAATTTTTAAAGAGTTTATTCACTAGTATCCCAAGGGTACTAGTGTCTAGTTGAGTAACATTTAATATTTTTAATTAATTAAAATTTTATAATAAATATTTTTTAGTTCATAATATATAAAATTGTGTTTTTTTTACTTAATAGTCATCATTTTTAATTTTTTAACCATTACCCTACAAGTCTTTTATTATGAGGGTCAGAGGGTGATATGGGGAATTGATAAAGTTGTTTTATAGTGATCAAAAGTTTAAGTGTTGGAATCTAGAAAATAGCCCTACATTGGCAAGTGAGGGTGTTTCAAGTATGGATGTGTATGGGTTGAACTGAACTGAATTTTTTGAAAAATTAAATCGAATTGATTTAAATGATTCGGTTCAAAAATGATTCGGTTCGGTTGAAAATGTTTTGGTTCAATTCGGAATCGGTTCAGGTCGACCCTATTTGAAAATAAAACAAAATTAAAATTTTAAAAAATAAAGTTATAAAAATCAATTCACTTCGGTTTGAAAACGATTCGGTTAGGTTTAAAATGGTCTGGTTCTAAAACTGGTTCTAAAAACTGTTTCGGTTCATGAACTGGTTCTTTAAAAATCAGTTCGGTTCATGAATTGGTTTTTAAAATCAGTTATCTTAAGTGTGATTCGATTCGGTTCAGTTTTTTTGTTATTTTGCACACCCTTCGTTCCGAGATGTTCTTTTTTTTTTTTAATGTTCTTTTTTACCTTAAAAGTGTTTATTAGCGGAACATAATTTTAAATGCATTTTATTTATAACATTTATCTTACAATACATTATGTAATGTGTTTTTAAGGTTATATAGATTACTATTATTATCATCCTGATTAATTATCTTTATAATCCATCTATTTATATTCAGTGAGAGGAGTAATTAATGAAAAGAGCAAATTTTGAATATTCAATATGCATAAATAGTTACGACTAAAAACTACTTATAAATCATACGACCACTTAAAAATTTTAACTTTATATTTTTTTGTTTCAATTATTTATATAAGACCTAACTAATATTGGATCAGTCAATAATATCATGGTCTACAATTAAGGCAGAAAATTAAAATCCAAAATCTTCATTCGAGTTTGTTGAACATGAAAAGAGAGAATCCGAAATGAAGATAATAATTAAAAAATAAAGGATTACTTGAACTATTGCCGAGTTAACATTTCGAAAGAGAAAATGCTCATCTAATCTAATCTCAGCTTTTCTTTGTGAATAAATGTAACTGTCGAGCAGCTTTAGCATCTTCAGCTAAAGACACCGCCACAAGAACAAATCCCCTGCTTCTTTCGGTATTTTATCATAAATAACATGCCAAAAGCCAATAATTTTGCTTGGTTACAGTTTGGTTTCGTAGCTCGCAAGGGTATGGAAATAATGAAAGAAAACGGAACCATTATTATTAAAGACATAAATATAATAAGTTAAATGAAAAAAAAACAAAAAAACAAAAGTATTTGACTCAGGTAAAAAAAAAGTTTTACATTTCTCATTTAACATGAGAATTCAAACTTTCCTACACATTCTTAGATTTCCGTGCTGACATGGGTCTTATATCTAATTTTTTCTAACACATGGGTCTCACATGCTTTTTATCTCTACAACATGAGATTTCAATTCTCATTTAACATGATAAATATAAAACCCATAAAAAAAACAATGCATTTAGGCACACAAAGAGCAGGTAAAAGCCACCTGCGTCTTCTTGGCTGGTGGAGTGAAATCCCTGAACTCGATATCTAGGATGGGTGGTCGATCTAGTTGGAGTTTCTTCTCTTACTCTAAAATTCTTCTTAATTTGCAATCGAAATTGTACAATGGAATTATAGAAATAAAGAATGATAATATTAATACGTATGAATAAGATGGTTAAAAAAAGGAAAGAAAGAAATAATATCGTGTAATGTTGGAGAGAAAAAATGAAAGAACATCATAGTTTTTAGCGAGAACATGTTTTGATTATAAAAGGAATTTTGAAAAAATACTAAGTATGTCGCACATGGTTTAAAACTTTAAATAATTAAAATTTACGTAAATTTTAAAAATAAAAATTAAAGAATTCTTTTTACAACAATAAAGGATACACATGTAATTAATGCAGATAACATGATAAGTTGATGGAAGATGTGACACGTGAGTAACAGTCCAACACTCCAACTAATTATATAAGTTAACCCTACATGAAGACAGTTTATTTTTGTTTTGTAGCTTCAACTTAATGCATTTATCTGGTGTAACATTCAAAAAAAAAATTTAAAAAAAATAATGATAAAATAATATAAAATAAATAAAAAACGAAATTAACTTGGTTGGGACGGGGGCAACGTGGAAGCACCCCCTCCAAGTCACCAAAGTTGAAGACTTTGAAAGGAAATGAAATTTGTTAAAAAAATTATTATGTATGTGTTTTATTTTTGGATTTTATAAGAGTTATGTTGTAGGAAAAATGATTGTGTAATGTTATAGAGATTCGTTTTGTGTGCCTGAGTTTATTATTTTTTTGCTGCGGGCCCCATAAAATGTTGTTAGTGTAGGAAAGTTTTTCTGTTCATGTTAAATGATAGATGATAAACACTTTATTTTTCTCATGTTGCATGAGACAAGTTGTCTCATGCAACACATAAAAAGTGGGTGGATACCACTAAAAAGGAAGAGAGAGAAAATTAAAAAACGGGTCCCACCCATTTTTTGTGTGTTACATGAAACAACTTGTCTCATGCAACATAAGAAAAATAAAACTCATTATTTATATATATAATAAGGGTTCAACTTTATTATGTCAACTTTATTATGTTGTAGGATAATAGGAGAGAAAAAAATAGAGATAAGTTAAATGTGGGTCCCATATAAGAAAAATTAATTGGCACAGAAAAATGAATTTGTGTAGAAATTTTTTTTACTCTCTCATAGCAGGAGAGTATTATTTCCGATATAAAAAAAAACAGCCAACTTGAATTCTATACAAAGACTTGTCCCTCCACAAAGTTAGTCAAGAAGTAAGAAAAAATAGAAAGAGAGACAGAGACAGGGGAAAAAAGGGGAGAGAGAGAGAGAGAGAGAGAAGGTAATATTATAAGAGAATATCATTCTCCTAATTTCACTTTTCTTCATCTATTTTTATATTTAAAGTTAGTATTTTAAAGTTATTTTTTTAAAAGATATAAAGATGTTGTTACTCTGTCAAACTATTCTCTTGTGAATATCTTATATTCTTTTGATTTATCATCTATCTTTGTTTTTATCTTTTACCTTTGAATTTGTCTTCTAAACTTTGCTCATATTGAATAATGTTGAAGCAAGATTATGTATTAATTAATTTGTTTTTCTTTGGTATCAAATGAAAATTAACAAAATATATAATTTTTAACTTAATAGTTATGATGTGAACTGGCCCACAAAGGTTTGGTTCAGACGGCAATATATAAGGAACATCTTACTTGGCTTTGAGCTCAACCAATCAGAACCTTTCACGTGCAAAAACTCGTAGAACTTCGGACTTTAGTAGTTTTAGTTAAAAGTTACATATTATTTTTCTAAGTGACAGTTACTTACTACTATTTTAGACTTACTATTACTACTCTTACTATCTGATTGGTTACCATTGAATCAATTTGAAACCAATGGTTGAAAAATATAAAAAATTAATTGACCTTAATTTTAAATTGATCCAAGGATAACCAATCGGGTAGTAAGAGTAGGAAACCTAAAATGGTAGTAACTAAAATCTTCCCATGTTTTTTACGTTTACTATTCTAGTTATTATTTTCAAATTATGAACATACTTTAAGAGAATAATATTTTCCGTTAAAGCGGTTGAACTGGTTATAGTTTGAAAACCACAATTTTATTGAGATTTCTCTCATGTGTGTTTACATTATGCTAATCTTTACCTAAAATAAACATGCATAGTAGTGTATCCTTGTAGAGGGATGGAGCATCATGATTAATGATTTTGAGAGCTATACAGAGTTCAATATAGAGAGCTTTTGGTGTACCCATGAAGTTACTTTAATTTTCTACTCTGATAGGGTAGAACCATTTCCTTTCAGTTTAGATGACGAAATAATCTAACCTAATCCAGATGTACTACTAAACATGACTTATTCTTTAATGTATACTTAAATTTTAAAGGTATTTTGACATATTCATTATTTTATAACCACTACTTTATAATCTTATATTATTTATTATTTTTATAATTCTTATTCTTTATATTAAAATAAGATTTAAGGTTTTACCAAAAATAAAAATAAAAAATTAAGATTTAAGAAGTAAGCTGATATTATCTATGTCAGCTAATTATGGTTGTGTTACATCTTTTTTTAAAACCCAAATCAAAGTTATCACTTAATAATTGCCATTACATTTTATAGTGGAGACAAAAAAATTACATTAAATCCAATCGTCAACGAAAGTTTTAAGGAAGAAAATAATAAGGGAGTGGATGACAATCATTTTGTTCCTTGGCACTATTTAAAAAAAACAATTATTTTCTATTGAACAATTTTGGAGAAAAAAAATGTGTTTGATAACATGTTCTATTAGTATTCTGAGAATGAGAATTGTGTTTGATAACACAACAAATAATATAATAAAAAAATTCCTATTAAGCATAATTTTTTTTCGGATCATCATTTTCTTTTCCATATGACGGCGGTGGCAGCGTGGTGGTGGTAATGGTGGCGGTGGCAGTGGTGGTAATGGTGGCAGCAGCAGTGGTGGTATCGACGGCAGTGACTACGACATGGTGGTGGCAGCAGTGGCTGGAAAGATGGTGGTTGGTGACTGTGGCGGTGACTTAGTAATGACATGGTGGCAGCAGTGGTGGTAGTGGCGATGGTGATGGCAGTGACTGCGACGATGGTGGTTGTTGGTGGCGTGATAGTGATGGCATAGTGGTGTTGGTGATGGCATGATGGTGGTGGTGACGGCAGTGGCTGCGATGGTGGTGGTTGGTGACAGTGGCGATGATGTGGCAATGGGTTTGGCAGTGGCTGCGGCAATGGTAGTGGTGGTTGGTGACAGTGGTGAAAGTGGCGGTGTAACAGCCCGTGTTAACCCGGATTGTTAACATACTATCGTATTAAGCCACGCTTAACAGCCCGTGTTAACCCGGATTGTTAACATACTATCGTATTAAGCCACGCTTAATTAAAATGCGGAATAACTTTTTCTTTAATTCAATTATGACGTCATTAACCTTAGCCAACTTGATTACTTAATCAATTTCATAAAATACTGCCTGTATGTAAATTGCAAGACAACTAACTGGAATACCTCATATATAAATAATAAGTGAGTATCTAAAGCCACAGGACTACAACACGTAGCCTGGGTAAAAATCCTGATACTTTAATTACAACATTAAATTAAAAGACAATAGTCAAACCATGTGGCATGGACAAACCCTATGCTCACCAAATAAGGCAACAATGCCCAATAACAATCTCAACATAAACTTAACAGAAAACATAACGACAGTCAAATAATCAGCAATCAACAACCAGCAGGTTAGCATATCATAACTATCAACTCAGCTCTGGCCTCCTGCCACCTGAGCCCTCAACATTACCTGATCCTGAAATAAGCGTCCCCAAACGTGGGGTGAGATCTCTAAACAAGAAATCTCAGTAAGACAAGGGGTTCTCAAGGAGTTTCCACCCCAAGCTCACTTACATGTGTAATATAAGTTCAAAAACAGTATTTACAATATAAGTTCCAAAACTATGTGATGCAGCAATTAATCATGCCATGTGTGTTTACCAAATCTACTGGCCAGAGAAATGTAGGAATACGTCTATACCTACATGAGTACAAGGACACCGCCTGCACCTCACCCACAGCCTCACCATCTTGTATGTACTACATACTCAGGCTACCGTATAGGTGGACACCACATGCATCTCATAAAAGCACATTGCATATAAATAGCTCAACAGCATTTCCAAAACATTAAAGCATGTAACACAGCATGCATAAACCCATCCCCATGGGACATGGTGGAACAACAAAATGGCTAAACCGAGGACACGAAAGCTTACCTTGCAAGCTAGCTATCCAAGCCAAGAGTCCAACCACTCACAAGTCCACAAACAGCAGTATCACAATCTAATATGGACCAATAATACATCAATATTATGCATCACAAGCATACAACTTAAAGACTACGCCTTTCCTTTACGTTTTACGTCTTAAGGCTTCCAACAAAGCCATAAGCCCTTAATCATGTGATTCTGACTTAGTTCATTAATTACAGAAGTTCAACTTCCTTAATCTAGGGTCCACAAACCCCCAATAGCTTACTGTTCACACAGCACAGCTACTGTTCTGCGAAATACCCAGGATATCCGGATATCAGAAGGGACATATCCGGATATGTCATATCCGGATATCACACTGGCCATATCCGGATATACCATATCCGGATACCCAGATCCTATATCCGGATATCAATATCCGGATACCATATCCGGATATCGATATCCGGATATCTGTTCGACAAATATCCGGATATCTCACGACAGAATGCAGTTTCTGCATTTCGTGAATATCCATCCCAAAGATCCAACTTTTAACACATGTACACGTTAAAGCATGCATTTTTAATCTATTTTAGGTTCATACTCATTATACCTTCTTGTTTACTCATTAAACATGGCCAAGACATCAACTTTAAGCTTCAAAACTTAAGATCAAAGGTGTAGGAAACTTACCAAAAGCTCAAAACAGAAGATGGAGGTGCTCTTGGAGCTCACAACCAGCTCCCAAGGTTCTGGCTTAACACCAAACGAAAATACCCTCGCAAGGTTGGTTCTTTCTACACAAAGATCACTACTTGGACCTCAAAATGCCACAACTATGGCTTCCAACCCTCAAACCACCCCAAGGCCAGCAACCTCACCAACACACAGAGGCTGGAAACTCAGAATTTCACACTCACACTTCCTCACCTTGCATGCTCTCAAGTGTTTAGGAGAAGAGGAGTGAAGGAAGAGGGCCTAAGGTTCAAGAAATGATGAAGGGGAGTGAGGGAGGCAATGGAACAGTGCTCACTCTCAGAAAACAGCAGCCTCCCACGTACAAAATGAATATGCCTAGGGTTTTGTGCCCTTAATGGGTCTATTTATAGGCACAATGCCACTTAACGCGCAGTATTAGTCTTAATAGCAAAGTAAAAGATCTTGATCCCAAACTTCGGAATCTAGACCTAGATATTTTTCTAAGATTTTCCATATTTTTATTTTATTTTTCGGAGCACCTTTACGGTACGCGCTTTTCCATAGCCAGTATCAGTTCTGGCATCAGATTACGTTATTTTGACTTGAAACTTATTTTACAAGTCCTACATAATATTCTAGTAATTATCATGCATTCGTTATAATTTTCCGGGATACTTTTCCGGTACGCATTTATACCGAGTAGCAGAACCGGTATCTGCGCTTTTCTTCCGAAAAGCGACTTTCAGCATTCTTATCCACTAATTGTAATTATTAAATACTCATAATAATTATTAGGGTCAATTATGGAATTATTTCCTAATTATCATAATTAATTTACTAATTACCTTAATTAGCGGTGCGGGTTCTTACAGGCGGCGTCGTGATGGTGGTAGTGGTGGCGATGGTGGTTATGGTGGCAACATGGTGGTGGTGGTGACAACAGCGACTGCAATGGTGGTGGGGGGTGGCGGTGGTAATGGTGGTGGCGGTAGCATTGTCGTTGTGTTGGTTGTGACGACGACATTGGTGATACAACTGCGGCAACGACAGTGGTGGTGGTGGTCGTGTCAGGATGATGGTGGTGATGATGATGATAGTGGTGGAAAGTGATTGAAAGAAATAATTGTTTCCCATTTTGTGCCCGAGAATAAAAAAAAAAAATTTTTGATTATTTTTTTCTATTTTTCAACATAAAAATTAAACTAATTCATCTTGGGAACAAAAAAAATAAACCGATTTAACAAATGAGTTTTTTATCCATTTCTGTTTTTGGAAATAAAAATTTTAAAAAAAATTAATTACGAAAAAATTGTCGTGCACAATTGCACACCGTAAAACAAACTAATATGAAAAAAGAAAAAGGAAAGAAAGATGCTCTGCATTATGAATCACGTCTTTTTTTTGGGCCTTACTTGGACCTCTTCTTGGATAGCTGTACATCATTATCAAAACTTTGCCCTCCCACTATCTATAATCATTTTTGGGGCCTGTATCTAACGTGATTGACAAATTTTCTTTGTCACAAATCATCGTCGAAGTAGTTCAACCAAACCTAATAATTTTGGGAGAATTAATATTTAGAAAATAATAATTTTGAAAGAAAACGTTAATACTTGTGTTTTAGAATATTATACTACAAAATAATTATTTTAATTTGGATAATAAAACAGAATCACTTTTAGAGTGAAAATAAATATATTTTTAAAATTCTTTTATATCTTATACCTAGAATCAATTCTATTAACTGGAAAAGTAAAAAAAAAACTTGTTTCTCTCAAAATCGATTCACTTACCACATAATTAGTTTTAAAAAAATCCAAAAAGGTAACTAAAAACAAATGAAATTATTATGCAAATTGATTTTGATAACCGAAAAAAGTTGATTAATTAAAGGATCAATGCACTGTTTCTGTTAGAGATATTAATATAAAAATTATTAACGTGATTATCATTTATCAACTCAAGCTTTCGTGTTTGGAAAACTTTAAATTCCCGTTCTAGGTATGAATATCGTCTCAAATGAAGTGCTGTTTTTAGCATCATTGAGACAAGATCAAGTTTGACTTGAAACTTCATATTATGATCTTTAAATATGAAAGGAACATTTTATAGCTTATGCGGTGAGTAAAATCTCATTCACGCGGGGTGATGAAAATATCTATTTTACTTAATATCAGTGGCGGAGCTAGGAATAGAGGAGAGGGGGGGCGAAAATTAATTTTTTGTTTTGCATAATATTAGTATTTTTTTTTTACCTATTGACCTCTTAGGAACTCATTTGGTTAATTTCTTACCAAAATATTAACATTTAACAACATTTGAAAGATTGAAAAAAATGTACTATTGCTCGGTCCAACAGACATAAAAAGTAGTTTAAAATAATAATTTAAAAAAAGTGCCTTAACTTAAACAATGATTTTAACTACATATTTTTTGAAAAATAAAATAAAAAACTACAACCAAGTTGTCCCAAAAAGTGAATCTTTTGAGTTAGAGCAAATTTATTTTCTCTATACGAAAGCACTACATAAAGAGAAACACAATTATGCAAATGAAAAGAGAGCAAAAAGGTGGCAAGCTAATTAAGATCACTTCATTTGACTCTTACTCTACGTGTTTAATGATTTAATGTTTCATTGAGGATTATTTTTTAAATTGAAAGAATAAATTGAGTTGGACAAATAAATAAATAAAAAATCAAAACACATATGAACCAATAAATTAAAAAAGATTCGTATAGATGAGTTTATTTATCTAAACATTAATGCACCGAAGGTCGATATAAAAAAATGTTAATCCAAGGAAGATAATGAGTCGAAACAAAACATTCAAAACATGGGAATGATATGAACGAATTTTGAAACAAAACAATCAAATAATAGTAGCAATGTTAATTTCATAAAAAAAATAGAGATAGTGAGAGACTTGAGTTGAGAAGATTTATTAAAATTGAGAGAGAATTTTTTCATGGGGATACAGATGAGGCCATGAGAGTTTGTTAAAATTGATAGAGGAATAGCAATAGGAATAAAAAAGATTTTTTAAAATTGATAGAGGAATAGCCATAGGAATAAAAAAAAATTGAGTATAGTGTGATATCTAATGGTGTCAGGATGAGTAATTTTATACTATACAAATTTTAAAACAAATAATTTAATAATATTAACAAAATTATATTTTTTATATATATATTAAAAAAAAATTCTTAAAATTTGGGGGGGGCGGTGGCCCCCCTAGCCCCCCCTAACTCCGCCTATGCTTAATATATTATATTACTATTTCAATAACATTTAAATAAGAAAGACGCATCAGTTTTTGCAATTATATATCAAAAAAATAATTTTTATTAATATATAAAAATATTTATTATGTTAAAAGCACTTTTAAAGAAATATGTTTAAATATGAAATAGTTCAACCAAATTTACTTCTCATTAAATTTATCCAAATTAAATTTACAAACTCTCATTTCATCCCAAAATATAACTTGCAATATTTACAAAAAAAAAAATGTTTGTTATTTAAATGACATAAAATTATGTCATTCTAAGAGAGAGATATACATGAAAAATGAAAATCAGCATAGAAATAACTTGCAATTGCTAAATGCAGTTACTTTTTCGTGTGGGCCAGGATGGCATGTGCCGAGTGGGTGTGCAGTGTGTGCCGAACACACGCACTCACAAGGTGACAAGGAGAATAGTGTGGTGAAATACCTGTTTCGCGTTGGTTTATTCAATGTGGACCGCTTTATGTCATCAATCACCATAATGCGACAAAGTCTTAGACTCTTAGCTGGCTCATTAAGGACAACACCTCATCACCAAATCCAGAACCACCACGTCTCACAATTATAAAATAAGAGGAGTAATATTTTTATTACTAAAATCTTCTACTACCAACTCACTACTTATCTAATTACAATTGGATCAATATTTTATCTTTATTCAAAAACCTTTTAACATTCTGTCTCTTTGATTTAATGGTGATTAGATAGGTAGTAAATTAGTAGTAGAAAATTTTGGTAGTAAAAATATCTTTCCTCATAAAATAAATCATCGTATTCTTCCCCCTAATTAAATTAATAACCATTTCTTCAGAGAAATAAAAAAAGACACATACATAATAAACAATTAACATCATCTTTTATTTTTTAATCTCCTTCTTACCAATACTCTACATTTCATGTCTCTCTCAATAAAATGAGTCTCTTGCTAACAAGATCTGTCTTAATAAATGAGAATTAATATTATTTCATCGTGGCTAGTATTGTCTATAAATAAGGAATACTTTTCATTCACTCTGATGGTATGTGGATACTAAATAAGAGCAGGAAGAGCGTATCGCTTGCGTTTCTTCTATGCCTTTTTCTGTTCCTTCAGCACTTTGGAGGAGTTTTTAAATATTTTATTAATTGCAAGTTATATGTAGTAAATGTTTAAATATTAATTATAAAATCTATTAATAAATACATACTAAAGTCGTCATGAATAGCAGATCCTGATACGAATATTATTGAAAGATTTATAACATGTTAATGAATGTTATTTTAAAGAAATAATTAGTTTTAAAATTATTTTAAAAACAAGGCCTCAACTAAAAGCAATTCAAATTCGTATTTATTGTTGGACAAGTCAAAAATGACACCGGCCAAATGCTTAGTCGTTCACATAAGTTGGGGAAGTTAGTCATCCAGCAGTTGCTTTTGGAATTTTCTTCGTGCCACTTAATTTTCTTTTTTAGAAAAAAGAAGAAGAGATATTTGTGATTGTTTCCTGCTGTGCCGTTGAGTATTGTAAGTCCAATAATATATTTCTTAGGAGAGGATATGAATCACTGAATGGGTGTTGTTGTTAACAAAGGTAAAGACTAGAGTCTATAGCTGCAAGTTTTTTTTTAATTTTTTTTTTTTGGGGGGGGGGGGGGGGGGGGGGGATGGTGAGGGTTAGAAATAATGGTAAAATAACAATACATAAGATGTCCCTTTTGCCTGATAATATAGGGATATTTATAGGTGGAGAAGATACCTACTCACACCAAAGAGTTAGCCGGGTCAACTCTCCTTGGGGGTGATACGGGTGGCTGACATTGCCGTGGCGGCAGCAATGCAGCCTCTGCCAGATTTGGTGACAGTCACTGTGTTACATTTGTAGAAGGAAAACTTCTATTTAGAAGATCTAGAGAGACTATACAATGGAGTGGACATCCCACTATAACATATTTTGATATCTTATCTTGAGACACTGTCTCGTGGGGATAGAAGGGAAGGAAAGTTGGTAGTTGCTAGTCACCAGAGCTGACATGGAAGATGAAAGGGGGTTTGTGCATGCCTTAATGGGCCGACTGGTTATGAGTCATCTAGACACATTAAAAAGAGTAAACACTTTTTTTGGTCCCTGGCAATATCTACGAAATCCTTTTTAGTTTCTGGTAATAAAAAAGAACCAAATTGGTCCATAAAATTATGAAAAAGGGCCACTTTAGTCTTTCTGTCAATTGTAATAAGTACTCCTTGGTCCTTTTTTCATAATTTTAAGGACCAATTTGGTCATTTTTTATTGTCAGGGACTAAAAATGATTTCGTAGATATTGCCAAGGACCAAAAAAAGATGTTTACTCCATTAAAAAAGGAGAATAAATAAAAAAGGGTCAGTATTAATTTGTACAACCAAATCATGGTACATGAGAAGAATATAATTACACATAAGCATCATATATACCATACATCAGTGTTATTAAACCTGATCCGGGCATCGACTCGATCGGGGTACTGAGTTACAGGGTCACTGGTCGGACCGGTTGACCCAGATATATATACATATATTTAAGAATATATAGATATGAGCATATAAATTCAAGTATATTTTTCATATCTAAAATGAATTAAACAAGGTTCACTAAATAAACTCAAAAACATGAAGTATAAATAAATAAAAATACACGTTATTATTATGTCAATTTAAATTGCAACTCATAATCCCTAAAAACATACCTCTGAATTAAGTTGAACTAATATTTTTCAAATTCAACTACATTAAAATAACACATGTCATATTCTCTTAATTTATTATTCCGCAAATTGCTTCAGTATTCAAAATTGAAATTTGAGGTCATTGTAAAAGAGTATATTAGCAAATAAATTTTTTTAAAAAAATTATAATGAGTTCCACTTTTTTTTATAAGATGAAATAATTTTGATTTTTTTTAATGCATGACCCGACCGGATCACCGAGTCACCGGATTTGGCCAGGTTTAACTGGATCGATGCATAACCGGTCCAATGCTTAACTCGGACCGGTCCAATGACCGGGTCACCGGATTCCGGATTGTCCCGGTTGGGTTGGACCGGGTTTTATAACAATCCCACACACTACAAATCAAACTAATTTGGAAAACTGCCATATTTCATTAATTTAACTGGCGTAAATAGTCGAATTTAAGTATTTGTGTTTAGGCTTGAATTGTAACACTGTCATTAGTTCTATTCTAAGTTGGTTGGTATCTTTCTGCGATGTAATTGGTGAGCGAAGGCTTTTTTTTTTTCTCCAGCTACTTTATACACTGAAGCATATAATCGGCTCGTTAAATTGAAGTGATTTTCTAGTTTCGTATTCTATTGAAAATAAATAAACAGATATACTAATGCACCAGATTTATAATTTTTTTTTTTAGAAAAATGTGCTGATATTAAATCGCGAGTCAAAATAAATTGCGAGCCTGACTAAAATTGTACCATTTGATTGATAAAAATAGAAAGGCATGTCAATAGCTGATAAATTTCGTGAAAAGGTATTCGGGACATAGAGGCGTTGATAAATAATTAAATCTGGAATTAACGATTGTGCTAAATAAACAAATTTTTTAAACTTGAATTACTGAAGATTTTACCAACTATAAACAAAGATAATGAAAACAAAAAAGATAATGGAAGATACAATGTTTTATGCATGAAACAATTAATTTGGAGATCTTAGATACGAAAACATTTGAGGTTATAATTTAAATTAGGGATAGGATATTGTAACAAACAAATAATGTTATTACAATATCTTAATCGTTAATTTCCGCCGATCAATGGTTATTATTTATTGTGAATTAATAATTAATTAATGAGTTTGATTTGAAAAATGATAACCTTTGATTGACGGAAATCAACGGTTAAGATATGGTAGTAACATTGGTAGTAACATTATTTGGTTGTTACAATATCATATTCCTTTAAAATGTAAATAAAAGGTTTAACGGTTTTTAATCATTCATTTCGAAGAATTTATAGTTGTATTTTTTTTTTCTATTTCTTTAAAAGATGTCATGTAAAAATTAAAAATAAATAAATTTTAGGGTAAAGATCATTGATACCCATGTGGTTTGCTTCAAAATCATCTATGTCTCTGTGATTTTTTTTATCACATATGTCCCTATGCTTTGTAAAAAATAAGAAATCACAGGAACATATGTGATAAAAAACATGGGGAATATTACTCTCATGTTACATGAGAGTAATTGTCTCATGTTGTAGAGAGAATTCAAGTAGGGTCCACCATTTAAAAATAAAAAAGAAAAAGAAAAAAGAGGGCACGATTTTCAAAGTGAGAGAAAATGAGATAACTACCTCATGTAGAATGAGAGTATTATTTCCCAAAAAATATATCCTTTTATAAACTACAAGGACATATGTGATAAAAAAATCTGAGAGACATAAGCGATTTAAGAATAAAACACGGACATTGCTCAACTTTACCCTAAATTTTAATATTATAACACTATCCATTCTAGATGTTACAGTTGATTACTTGTGTCTTTTAAGACGATAATACTTTTTTACCATTAATAAAAGAAAAGAAAAAATTAAAGAAGGTAGGGTTCGGCGGTGGGTGGATTTATATTTAAGGAAGAATCTGTGATTGTGCGATTCATTTTTGCTTTTGCAGATAGAAGCCATGGATAGGCTTCTATCATTGTCTTCACCCCCTTCTAAGCCTTTTACATTTCTGAATCGTTTTGAATCTGCAAGATTCAATCTTTCCCCACCAACGCGTTCCTTCTTGAGGCGGGCCACATCAATTTGTTGCAACCATGAAAACCCATCTCCATTTTCGTCCTCAACTCCCTTGTTTGCTACATCGGTGCCCCCCAATAATTTACCTTCCCTTGCGTGTTCTCCAAACAGGTCCATACCCGAGCCCCATTCTCCCAGTCAGATTGCAACTGAGGCTTTGCAAAAATCAAAGGTATCGTTGTACTCTGAGCAATAATTCTTATGAAATACAATTTTTTTATCTTTTTTTGGGTTTATTTGTGTATCTTATGAAATACAATTTTTGGGGTTTATTTGTGTATCATGGTCATTTTCAAGCTGATGTTTCATGAGGAAAATCCATTTGGTTATTTGAGTTATATTCAAATAGTCTTGTAGGGAGATAAAGCTACTCTTTGATTTTTAAAATGTCATGGAACCTTAGCAAAGGATTTGAATTTGATATGTGTGCACAAATCTATTATAATCTGACTCATGACTTTCAGTCAATATGTACTGAAGGGTGTTTAAATTAAATGTCATGTTTCTTATGATTTATTTATTTTTGGAGGCATATTTCTTATGAATTTAGTTTAGCCGTTCTGTTATAGTTTCAATCTACAACCAGGCTTTGGGACTAGGGCTTGATGTTAGCTTGTTGTTGGTCTGATATGGTTTTTTATACTCTAACCAATCTTAGCTCTTTAATTACATTTTTTTTGCTAATAAATCATGATAATCGACACACTCTTCGAGTTATGTTTAACTGAAATAGAGACTTGGATATATGGAAAGTTTCATTGGAAAATTACTCTGTTGAATTAGGTGACCTGACTTTTGACATTTCGGTGTATCCTTTTCATTTGGCTGATATTCAATTCTTCACGATCAATTTTGCCGCATGGGGGTCTATACTCTATACAGACTCAATGTAAACATTACTTTTTGTTTTAGCTAAGATCTTTTAAAATTTCGGTGTATAAATTGATCTTGGGAAAAAAATCATCCTTTATGCTTTTTGTCACAGGCAATAACAGCTCGGACACTTGTAATACTCTCTGCTCTTGTTGTGATCTTAATCCAACCAGCTATTGCACCAGCAGCTTTTGCAACCTTTCAAACCGCTGCCAAGACCGGTGGTCCTGCTGCTGTTGCAGTTGGTGGTAAACTAATCCGCACTGAGCTCCTAAGTAGTGCCTGGACTGGTTTCTTTGCTGGCTGCTTGCACACCTTATCAGGGCCTGATCACCTTGCAGCTTTGGCTCCATTGTCAATTGGACGCACCCGGATAGAGAGTGCCGCGGTTGGAGCCCTTTGGGGTTGTGGCCATGACGCTGGTCAGGTTATCTTTGGCTTGATATTTTTACTCCTGAAGGATCGACTTCACATTGAAATTATTCGAACTTGGGGCACCAGAGTGGTGGGTCTTACCCTGCTAATAATTGGTGCTATGGGAATTAAAGAAGCTTCAGAAGTGCCTGCTCCGTGTGTTGCCTTAGAAAATGGTGAATGTGATGTCAATGTCTATGAATCGCTCGATAATCCAACAGTTGGAAAGAAGAAGATTGGTTTTGCAACTTTTGCCACAGGGATAGTTCATGGACTGCAACCAGATGCATTGATGATGGTATTGCCTGCCCTTGCTTTGCCTTCTCGTGTGGCTGGTGCTGCATTTCTGGTCATGTTCTTACTTGGAACTGTAGTTGCAATGGGAAGCTATACCGTATTTATAGGTTCATGTAGCCAGGCACTTAAGGATAGAGTACCTAGGATAACTGAGAAACTCACTTGGGCTTCTTCCCTTATTGCAATAGCCCTTGGATTTGCTATCATTATTAGCCAGTTTTTTGGGTTTAGTCTGTATTAATACAATCTTTAATCAGTAAGGAACTTATTTTACGAACACCGTTTTGTGGTCAAGAGAAAGTAGAGACGTTAGAGAAAAATTTCATCGTCCACGCAACATGTGAAATTGATTGTTGTCAATTATTTGACATTGCTTTTGAATGTGTAATATTTAAGTTAAACGATTCTGCAGCTGAGAACAACTTAGCTCTTTATCGATATTTCTCAAATTCATTTTACCAATAATGTTGATCTGTATTGGTTATGCCCTGGAATTCACGTACAGTTTTTCATTCATACAAGATACTTTTTTGTTTTAGTAAACGGCCATGTTAGTAGAGTACAGGCAGCTCCTACTTTAGGTTGATCCCTGGATTTGTACTAGTGCATAGACTATTTCATAATATGGAATGTTTATTTTTTTTCAATTCTTACCATTTGCCTAGAGCTAGTAAAACTTACCACTAAACCAGATATAGAGATGGCAACTAGGGTTGTTGTTTCCATTATTATATAATTATTTAAAGACCACAATGGATCTATAGAATAAGATCCTTTATTTACATCAGAATGGTATACAAAGTAAACAGATCTCAATGAGTAAAAAATAGGATTTATGGCTACACAAATCACTTGACTCTTTGTCCCTCTGTTAGAGGTGTTCCAGACATGTCTGTGATAGAGTAAATAGCTCTACGAACGATCGTTAGACTTGAACCTTGTTCCAACATGACCCGATCCATTCAATGAGACACTTGCCATCTATTTTCATTGTTTAGCTCTTGACAAAATGAAATAACCAAAAGCTCTGCCCTCTCGATCCATCCAAATCAAGTTGACCTCGTGTGCGTAATATTGTTGGATAAAACCATATTTGCCTCCAGCTAATATTTAAACCATATTCTAGCTAAACAATGCTGTTTGCCAAAATGAAAACTCGAGACATGCCCCACTCAAATTGTAATTGCTAAACCCGCATGAAAATTGTCCTATCAAGTATATATAATTACTCGTTTTACGTTACCCCATGTCGAAATGATACATTATATGAAGGGTTCATATGTATAACTTTTTTCTCTCTTGTCAAATCTATGAGCCCCAATCCCATGAATGGGAATGACCATTCACCCAGTAATGAGAAATGTTAAGAACACTCGCCAAGTTCTTGGAATATAGGTATGTATCATTGCATCCACAAAATCATGATCACAAGTTCCTACTAAATTGGTGCAGCCCTATTCCTCGGTAGATGAAAAAGAAACAAATGGGATTGGGAATTAAGAAATGAATGTCTTTTGTAGCGTCATTAATAGTGAGTAACCAGAAAGCAATGATTTTGTGTGGCATTAGTATTAACCTTTAAGCTCAACTTGAAGGCAAGGTATTCACAAGACATGGAATTCATGGTCATACAAGAAACATCAGTGCTTCTGTTTTCTGTCGATGTGATAAAGCACACATATCTGCTGGTGTCTTCACCAGAAACTACAGAGCTTTGATAGGGAACAACTAAATAATATCTTAAAGGCATGACATGAACACATACTAGTTCATTATTATTATTATTATTATTATTATTGTTGCCGTTGTTTTGGTAATATGAACACATATTAGTTGGAGCTTACATTGTAGAAAATATATAAATATTCTATTCAGATACTTCATATAGCTAAAATGTAAAGAACAGAAATTATAAAATCAATGATCAAGTCATGAATATTAAATTACTGAATCGTGTTAAAGAGTTAATAAATCCAAACTCAAGCTAAAGTGCACCAAGGCTCAAGAATAACATGCTAGCCACAAAGCAATGTTTTCAGAACAAATTAACTGCACGTGCTAAATCTAAATTAGAGCATTCAAATAGACACGATTTAAACTTGAAAGCTTCTTCATATATGCAGTAGAATACAGTTAATAAACTAAAATATCTAGCATAAAAACATATCACGTCCGAACCTGAATAATATTTATAACTTGCTTGATTGCCGATAAAGAAAGTACTGATATCCGTAGCAAACTAATTGCTAAAACCTGAAAACAGAAACAACATGATCCAAATGAACCTTCTAGACATCTGAAATTTTGTAGAAAGAGATGAAACACAGAAAAAGCACACTTACAATTTACATCCATTAATTTCTCCGTTTGATTCTTCGGAAGATAAAACACGTTAAGTGCCTGTAAAAGGTCAAAAAAAAAAAAAAAAATATTAATGTATCCTCACCTATGAAATCATAATCATTAATGTATCCTCACTCAACAGTTTAAAAGCTTCTGGGTTGAATTGGTTCTTTACAATTTATGTTGTGATTTTCAAGCAAAAAATCAAGAAGTTAGGAGTGAAGTTATTGTGCACCAGTTTAAAAAATTAGGTGGGAATGAGTTAAGAGAAAGAGAAAAAAAGTTGAGAAGGTAGGAAAGAGAAAAAATAAAAAATAAAATTTAATACAGGTGTCAAGCTTTAAATGGAAGGACCACGACGGTCCTGAAACACATTAAAAAATTCCAAAGATAGGGTTACCTCACATGAAACACAGCAGTAAACCATAAATATCCTATTCCAATAAAATGCCTTGAAAATCCAGTTACTGCTGTCTTTTACAACTTTTATGACTAACCATGCCCAGCACGAAAGTGCTGCAGTTGAAGTATAAAATCCAGCAAAAAAAACTTTATCAAGAACAAATCCTGTAACTGTCATTGATAAAATAAACACAATGTGACAAGATGACATACTACATATTTGATGGAGACTTCGACCATGATATGAAGAAATGCTATGTTGCTAAGATATGGAACATGAGACATAATATGATATCATATGGCAACATATTAATTCTAAAAGGGTTATATTTCGATACATTAAGATATATTTTGATATTAAATAATATTTTTAATATATAAAATATAATTTATATTTAATACATATAACAGCTTATAATACGTCATATAACCAATTAAATATTCAAATTTCATAACACAAACATTAAGTAAATATAATTTTTCGTACCTTATTAAATTTTCGAGTTAGTTATTCTGCTTATCTTTGTCTATTATTTAAAAGATCGTTAAATCATAATCTTAATTAACATTTATCATTCTCTCTCCTCTTTATGCTCTGATCTAACGGTGTTGTAGAGTGGTAGACAAATATATGCAAAAATAAAGATAGATAAAATAATCTATCCATAACTTTTCATGTGAAATTCCATATGAGAAAATGATTGATTTATAAATTATTTTTTCCTATTTAGTTAAAAAAAAATGTATTGAATATGTGTCGAAGCATTGAGTATGTGTCGAAAATACCTTAAGAATGTATCAGAATATTAACTGTATATCCCAAGATGTTAACTGCATATCAAATACCTATCGATGCCGACATGCATTTTTCTGAAAATAAAATAAAATTGCGTGTTGACAAGTTAAAATGAGAATGCCATCTTATATATAACTTTTGAAACGTATATTACATGATATATAATGGTATTATTTTGATATTAGCTCTTTAATGTTTTATTGTTTAAGTAAAATATTATATTAAATTTATTGAGTTTAATAAGCACGATACGACAAGAGCAACCTCTGCAAAATTCAATTCGGTTTCGGCCATGATACGGAAAAATACAAGTAGACGAGTCACCCATTTCTTTTATGCATGAAATAAATTACCTCATCTAATTTTGTAAAATTACATTCCCAATCTTTTTAGAAAATATTATTCTCATGTTAAGAAAAATTTTCTTATACACCCTTAAATTAAAAGTGAGGCCTACTGTATCTTCCCTCCTCTTTCATTTAATTTATGAGTGGTTAAAAAAATTTATCTACTATATTAGGAAAGTAATATTCTCCAATTTATTATGCCATAACTTTTCTTGCGTTACTCTTTCGAGTTGTCAGTCTTACTTTTCCCACTGTGTGAATGAATCGTTTTATTTCGATCTCAAATCTAAAATATAGAGAAATAGCAACTCAGCTGTCACGATCGTTCCAAACGCGAATAGATCATCCCTCGCCGACTTGCTGTCACAAATCACTCTTATAAACATTGCAACAGAAAAATAACTATATAATAAATAAAGGGTAATAGTTATCTCATTTTACGTGAGATAAATAATTTTCTTACACATCCAAAAAAGGATTGGCTCCTACTCTTCTTTTACATATGTCCCACTTATACTTTAATCTCTACAATATGAGGTAATATTTTTTCTTACAACATAAGAAAAAATAAATCCCTGAATAAAAGACCGCATAAAGGGCAGTTTGAAAATATGATGATTTTCGAGACATACAAAAATAGTCAAATCTTAATTATAAACGTTATTTGCGCTTAAATAAATAAGGAAGAGAATTATAAAAGAATTACAAAAGCACACAAATTTAAAAGCTAAAGGTTAGAGTAAATAAACATTAATTTACCATCTCACCACCGACTTAATGAACATTAATTTCCATCAACCGAATAGATCGATTATAATTGTGGTAAATATTTTTTGTGAGAAGTATATCATGTCTCAATAAAATAAAGGAAAAGAATTTCTCTAATCAATATCAATGAAAATAAGTTATTTTCTGTGAGACTAAAAAGATTAATAAAGCACTAAAAAAATATATAATATAAAAGGATGCATTGCCAAGTAAAATTTGTTTGTTAAAATAAATAAAAAAGAGAATATGACAATCTAAAGAAATAAAAATGCCTAACAGCCGGAACCATCCATCTGAATCTGCTGGTTTATCAACATCTAAGCAAATTTTTGTATTCACTTTGTTGTTTCAGAACAGAACATGAGCCTAAAAGTTCAAAGTTTCAATACTAGACTTCTTTGGCATTTTGCAAACAGGACAAGCTTGGAGAAAAGCCTCACAAGCTTTGCATGAACAAAGGTGCCTGCAAGGAAGGAACAAACAGCACGAGCTTCTAGAATTACAGCATTTGCATACCATACTTTTTCTCCTATTCTGTTCACCATTGAACACTCTGCTCTCCCCTGTTTCTTCTTCCAATGCCATGTTTCTACCACTTTCGTCACAGCATGACTCTACATCTTCTGCTGCCACCCCATTGTTAAAATAACAAAAAGCTCCTTCTTTTATCTGTTCTAAGGTGTTATGAAGCGACAGCACCGTAGCTTCTTTTTCCTGAGCCACTCTCTGCCATGATTGGTTCTCAGCCTCTAATCTCCTTACAAAATCTTCTAACTCGGTCATTTTCTTCGCTGCATGTGCTATTTGTTCATCCTTTTGAATCAGCACACAAAGTGCTTGCGATTCCATTTTTCTCAGCAAAGCAGCCACTTGTTGCATTCTATGCTCTTGCATCATAATTCTCAATTTCTCATTCTGTCACACAAAAAACACCCAATCAGATTTGATTCAGATAGAAACTTAAACTCACAAATACAAAAACAACAAATGTGCTAATCTACAATAACAAAGGATTTTATGTTTATTAAGTAACATAATGTAACTTCATTTTCCTGCACACATTAAGAGTGGGGTCCACATATAACTTCATTTTCCAAAACACATTAAGAGTGGGGTCCACATGTAACTTCATTTTCCTGCACACATTAAGAGTGGGGTCCACATGTAACTTCATTTTCCAGAACACATTAAGAGTGGGGTCCACATGTAACTTCATTTTCCTGCACACATTAAGAGTGGGATCCACATGTTTCTTGTGTGAGTGTTGGACACAGAACCTAAATCATGTAACATAACATTATGCATCATGTAACATAACATTAATAAATAGAACCATGGTAAAATAGAAACTAACATGTGATGCGATATACTGATCAATCTCGTCCCTCTGATTATGAAGCTCAACATCAAGGCCTTGAGAATATAGCAATGAATTGTTATACAGCTTATTGGTGGCGATGTAGGGATTCGAATTCGAAAGAAGAAGACTGGGTCCAATAACAGACATGTTTTGATTCATCTGATTCTCGTTGTATAAGCGTTGGTCTCCGGGATGTTGATGTTGATGTTGGAGACTACATGCATATGAAGATCCGATTGCCATTTACAGATCCAATCAAAGAAAATCCCCTCCTTCAATATGGAGCACCACCATATATGCTTGCAAAGAATAGAATAGAACAGAATAGAATATATAATAACGCTAGAAGGATCAAAAAGGACTTCAGGGTCTAACGGCGGGTTTTTGGTTGTCTTGTGATTTCGAGGAAAACGCGTAAGCAAGAATCAGAGAGTTGTTTGTGGCAGTGAGAGTGAGTACTTGGCAAGCAAATATATTTATACTTATAATATAAAGTGGGACGAATAAATTTTGCATCTAAAAAAGAGTTTGGAAATAAAATAATGGATAGATTTTGAATGAATGAAAATAGTAACTGAAAAACTTGAAAAGGAAAAAAGTGATAGCCTAGGATACTGCAGAGTTTCTCTCTCTCTCTCTCTGACTCTTTATTATTATTATTTTTTAACTTTCTTCCTCTTTTTTCTCAATCTATAGTCTGAGCATTAAAGAAAGAGGAGTGTGGGACGCGGTAAGCAACGATGTACCCCATGCAGATTTTGTGACTGAACTATCGGTCAGAGGCGTTTGTTTTGTTTTGAATAAAGGGTTTGAATTCAATTCCAAGTGTGTGAGAAACTCACGTAAACATGTGAATATAAAAAAATGTCAGTTTCATTCACGAGTAAAAATAAAAACAGTCAATCTACCAAAAATAAAAAATAAAATAAAAAAAGGGACAAATTTTTCAGCATTTTGATTTTATGGAAACCAAAGGTTTGAAATCTCAGGATTTAACATTTTCACGAATATCCGCTGATTGCTTTCCTTATACATGATTATGCACGAACATTTACTTTAATAAATGTCAATTGAATTCTTGTTTCCTTACCATAATTGATAATTCTAAGGAAGATTTTGAATAAGGATATTATTATAGCTGCCTGTCATTTAACCTTATCTGTTTATTAGGATTTATGACTTTTTTTCAACTTTGAAGTTACCGATTCAATTTTTGCTAAGCGTATGAAAAAATTACCAAAACAAAATTATATTAAATAATGAGGTGATTAGTTATATTTAATTTTTTATAGTATAAATTAAATTAAAATTCAAGTTATAGCATAAAAAATATAGAACAGATCATATTAATGTGATTGTAGTTGCAAATGATATCTTCTATATATTATATAGGATGACAGTTTCTCTCTATATTGCCAAATTATTTTAGATAGAAATCTCAGGTAATATTACCAAATAGAAATTCATTAATTATTATTTAATTCCTGTAAATTTATTAACTTGACATAATTTACTACTCAATAAATTCTTATAATTTTTTTATTAATTTAACAATCCAATTATAACCATTTATTAAAGGGGAAGGTTATAGTTACAATTTTTTTTTACAACCTCTTACAACCATATATCTTATCATTTATTGTGAATTAATAATTAATTAATGAGTTTAATTTGCTAAAATCATAACCGTTGATTAGGGGAAATCAACAATGATAAGATATGGTTATAAGAAGTTGTAAAAAAAAAGTTGTAACTATAACCTCCTCTTTATTAAAATGTGTTGATTTAAACATAAATCTCATGTAGCAAAAAAATTCACAAATGGAAAAAAATCCTAACAACTAACAAATATACTGAATTAGCTTAAACGATTGAAGGTATGTTATTTTTATAATAAATTCAAGATCGTTTGATTACCCAAAAAAAATAAAAAATTCAAGATCCTTTAGAACTTTTGTTGATGCTAAGAAGATATTTATAAATTTTAAAAACATTACAATATTATTTATCTAACCAATTTAGTGTTTTAATTTATTAGTATAAGAATTTAAAAATAAAATAAAATGTAATTATTAGTTGGTGAATTAATATTTCACATAACTGTTAGCTTTGTCAAATTCATTAAACAACATATTAAAACACCTAATGTTAGTTTTAATAGTTTATTATTTCTCTAATGTTAATTAGACCTTTAATAGCCTTTTTGATTTATTATATACCAAGCTGAGTTATTGGCCATATATACTTGCCGTTAAGCTTGATACACCTAAAATTGATTTTGAATTATATGTGCCTGCGTCATTTATTGATTTTGGGTATTTATTTTATTTTCAATTATAACATCTTAATTTTTATTTTTGGACATTTTGGATTTTAGAATTATTGGACTCCGTATAAGAAGGCCCTTGAAACTCAATTGTTAATTGTTTAATTTTTGAATATTATTTTTTAAAATAAGATTCTTTTTATCAATCTCATTCTTCCATGTAGCCATTTTTTTCGTGTATTCCGATATTTCCACCAATAAGTTAGAGCACTATCGTGTGTAACTTCGATTAGAACAATAACTTTATCTTGTTTTGAAGATAAGATGCATGTTCTCATAGTCCTAGTTTAAAAACATTTATCCAAAATTTTATTAATTATGATGTGTTTTTTTAGCACTGTGACTAAATTGCTATCTAAGTTGTTGAAAGCGTGTATAAACCTTCTCGTCAACCAAGAGGCAAAAGCCAAAAAGAACACGTAATAACCTTCAGTTATATAGCTTTGTTTTGGGAAATGCGAGCCAATCAGAGTTCTAGCCATGTAACCTAAAAAGAGAGGAAAAGAGTTTAAAAGCCCATAAAGAATAAAAACGATGTGAAAGTTCTTACAGGTTCGAATTTAAATTGATCCAAAGTTACCAATATAATGGCTCGTAAAAAAAAAATAAAAAAATCACAGCGGATAATATCTGTTGAACTTTGGACGATACATTGGAACTATCTTTTTGGAACTGCACGATATAAACGCAAGAAGCCATGACCATGACCCACTCCGCTCTGGACGCTTACGCTGGAATCTCAAATCACGGAAACATTATGGTAGTTTATGTCAGCCAACACCGCAAATGCAAAATAAAATATATATATATATATAAATATAAAGTATTGTTTCATTTCCCTGTTTGAGAAAAGTCAGTCATCCCCTTTATTATTTTATTTTATTTCTGTTGGAAAAATTAATTAGTTTTGGTTTTTCCTATAAAAGCAGAGTGGAAAGCGAGACAGATGGAAAAAGCAGAAACAGTGAGCCGGTTGAGCATATCTGAATGTTAATAGTGTGGTAAGGTGAATATGGTGAGGTGGTGAGTGGTGATGGACCCACGTGCAGGCCACCCACCTTGACCCTATCAAGTCTCGTCACTTCTCTCTTGTGCAACTGCAACCAAAAAGGTTCAATCCATGTGAAACCAACCTATGTTACTATACAAGTACCACCCCACATTGACTGAGTTTTTTTTTTTTTAACATTTCAATCAATTTGTTATTTTGTGACTAGTTTGATTCGAGATGAGTTTTAAATTAAGATTTTAAATTCCTTCCAAATAATAATAAGATAAAACACATATTCTCACCTTCTACCCGCTCAAATCTACTGAGCTATATTCATTTATTATATTTTCTTTTAAGTTATAATGGATATATAATCGTTATCAATATCATTCACTCTTCTCAAAGAAGCCCATGAGAGTTTGCTTTGTTTGAAACTAATTATTGAAGACGGGATGTTCCTATACGCATAGCCCATTTCTCGTATTTGACGCAAAAAGTCTTTGCCACAACCTCTCAACTACTCGTCTTTGATTTGTTTTTTGAACATTGGGCAAAGCGACATGGAACTTGTGCAATAAGGCCAGTCCCACCTCACCACCACGAAGTTACGTATCCTGAGTGGACTTAAAAGAAACGGTCAGAAAAATCAAGTCGTTCAACGCCATAATTATTTACTTTTAGACTTTGATTTTGCACAATCACGAAACATATAGATGATTGTCTACGAACCAAGAAAATTCTTTGGTGGAGTAGAGAGAGGAGAGGGTCCCTTGATAGTGTGATTCTACCATATAATTAATCCGAGTGATTCTTACATTGCTATGAAAGTAAATTCGAAGTGTGTACAATCACACAGTTCAACTTGCTAGTACCAACTTCTGAGCCACCCTAATGTAGATTCAATTAGTGTTTTTCTTTTTCTTGGGGTGACTCACCCCATTGCAGGAAATGCATAAATTAAATAATAAAAGACCCAATTATTATTATTATTTTTTAATAAAACACACACAACAACGTTGTTATTATTAGGCTATTCCTCGATCGGGTAAACATAATAACCTATTCCAATATAGTCGCTATTAGGAGTCCCATGTTGATTGTGTAGGCAACTAGTGTGAGATTTATAAAGCTTTGGACACTCTCACCCTTTGAGCTAGGTTTTTAGGTGGTGATCCCATGGGTTCTATCATTTGGTGCTTTCATTGAGAGTCGAATCCAGAAAGAGCTACCTGATAGGTGGGTGAAGCCCCTCAAAAGGGGAAAGAGTTATCACTGGGTCAGAGTGAAAGCCGCCGTGGACGTCGGCCTTAAAAGGGGTGGCAATGTTAGAAGTTTCACATTAATTGTGTAGGCAACTAGTATGAGATTTATAAGACCTTGTTCACTCCCACCCTTCATGGTTTCCTGTCAGTCGCATACAATTAAAATTAATGCTCTCTTTTCAGAAACAGTAATGGAAATGTAATTGGAGTTTCCCCCATTTAATTTCACGTGGGCACGCCGAGAAAAACACTAATTAAGCACCAAAGCTGCTCATCTCACCAAGTTATGGTGTCGCTACATCAAAGCTCTGTCCTACTCCACTACCGATTTGTGTTGAAAAGAACCATCTACTTTTGGTGTGTTTTCATTGATCATGATATTATATCTCTGACTTGGATGGGTTAAAGCAGATGCGATTCAATGCTTTTGGTAAATCTCAGAGGACCACGCCAAAGTGCATGATTCGAGGAAAGTTGGTGAGTTCGTCCGTACATGCCTTGGCTGAAACGTTGGCGTGGGAGTGACCAACAAGTTGCGTGGTCTTTTGTTCACAACATTGAGCTCTTTTTGTTTGTATATACAATGACAGAGATATTAGATAATTTGATTTGTACGTTTTATTGTTGTCAATCTCGGTTTCAACATCTACTGATCTACGTACGCAATGCTAATGTTTCTCCATCTTTAGATAAATAATAAAAGCAACATATAGAATAAGGTTTAGTTAGATCATTGTGACGTTGATGCCTAATTCTCTACAAAAAATAAAGTTAATTATGTGGCTTTATACTATGTCACACATAAATATCTGTTCAATCACTAATGCTGTAATCTTCAATTAAATATACTTTATCAAAGTTGGAATCCTGACAAATTAAAAATAAAATAAAAATTGTATAAGAAAATATTTTTATTTATAATATATACGCGATGAATGAATTTTTTTGAACATGCTAAGTGAAAGATTGACTTGATATTGAAGTACTATTCTGGCTACATAAAAATCCGGACGGTCCTTTAACAATATAACAAATTGGCAGGTGCACGATATATTATTGATATTGCCTGCTGCATGCATGTGTTCTTTATCTTCATGTCAGATGTATGCATATCAATTCAATGAGTATTGGGCACGGTGATTAAAATTAATTATTTGAACCCTAAAGTCAAAAATTCAATAATTGAAGAAGGAAATTTGAAAAGATCCTTGACCTTCATTACACCTGGATCAAATTTGTGAAAACAATGTATATATTTTTTCAGAAAAGAAAAATTATGAGGATATCATGGGGAAAAAACTTAAATATTATTATTTCAATAAAAATTTCCGAAAATATTTTGGAATTAATCTACGGATCCATAATAATGTTGCGCCAAAATTGGGCGGGACCGATTGTGTTTATTTTTTGACCAAATTTCCTTTAATGAAATGTCATTAGATAAATTTTAGAAAGTTATATGAAATAAATAAAAAAATATTTTGTATACTCGAGTCAAACATTATAATCTTTCGAAATTTTATGTCAAAAATATTGAAAATCTTGTGCCACGTGTCATTACCGAATGAATAGTGCTCAAAATAGGCATAATGAGTGTCACCCAATTTCAATGCGAATGGTTGCACCTTAAATTGGTTCCAAAATATTATCTTTTCGTAAATTTTTATTTTAATAATAATATTTAAAATTTTCCCCCAGTTCATGAATATGGCTAGTTTCATTAGCTGGCAACTTAGCAACTTCGAATCAGAGAGTAGAGGGTTAAAAGAGGTAAAGACAAATAGATTAAATATAAAAAATTTGTCGGCTTATAGATCTTGTTTTATTAATATCTAGCTTGCAGCTTCCAACCAAGTACAACCTAGCTAATTTTTCACATTAAGCTGCGTGTGAAGCTAAAGTGGGACGTTATTCATATTTCCTTGCCAATAACTAAAACACGAATACATAGTAAATATGTGACAGCCCAACCATTCCCTTTTATTTTATTTTTTGGTGGTGGACGTTGCAAAACAACTCATTAGCTCACAATAAATCACAGTAGAAAGTAGAAACCACAATATATCAACAGAATATGAAAGTGAAAATGAAATTCCCACCCATAACCATAAGAGGGTGATAAAAAGAGAGTTGGTTGGTGTGATCATGTCAGGATTGATTTCTTATATATGCTTTCTACATTGGACACCGACACACGCAAGTCATGTGAATTTTGAAAGTGTCCCCTTGTGGGGGAAGGAGCCATCTCAATCCCATGCATGCTTTGCTTGCACACATATTGTTGTTATATGTAGTCGCTTTTCTATGCCTAACCCAATACAGAGAATTTAAAGGAGCAAAGACCTGACGACGAGCTCTTGAGTGCTAGCTTCTCGTGCAACATTGACTACACACCACTACCCCCACCCCACTACATGTTCCTTTTATTGTTTACCAGTCAGTCAATAAGTTAATTAAGCCTGTATATATAGCAGCAGTACGCGAATATGGATGATTCAGCATATGGACCTATATTATGTATCCCCCATGCTTCTCTCTCTCTTATCATAAATAGCTTTTCTTTAAAGCAAATCCATATACCGCAAATTCTTGTTTTCTATTCCTTCTCATTGACTTCTTGTTTCCTCGAAAGTTCACAATTGAACGACTTTGTCTTTATCCTTTAAGGGCTCCGTGAAAGAGGTTTCCCTCTCAAAAAGTGTTCCCCTGTGGATTTCTAAATTTTAGCTGTTGGATATTGATAAAATTATATGAATGGTTGAGATCGAAGAACTGCTAACCGCCGAATAGGTTATTGATTAATGAGTAAATTATTATAAATTGATCCCTTGAAAAAATTAGTAATTAGTTATATGAGTTTGTGCAAAAATATCTCAAACTACACCAGCAATTCAACTTCACCGTTCTATATCATGCCAGGCCCACAATGACGAAGCAAGTTTGATGTCCGTGAATTTTTACCAACTTTCAATAATTAAAATTAGGGAAAACGTTTGTAATTTTTGTATCATTTTAAATAAAACTATGATGTTTTGGCCATTTTTTACCATTTCTTCCATTCACAATATTCTCTCTTTCTCTATCCTCCTAAATTTTTGGAAAACAAATAATATAAAAAACCAGTAAATATATATCAATATGGTCGTTTCACTTAAAATAACATAAAATTATATCATTTAAAATGATAAATAATTTAAAATAAAAAATAAAACCCCGGCTAGGTATTTAAACCTAATAATGAGTACTGATATGCGGTGCACCAATTTTTCTCGTGTCTACCCGACCGAGAAATGCTAATCTGAAATGATTTTGGAGGCTGCAATCTCCGGGCAACTGAGATGGCTCATATTCTTAATTTAATTAATTTAACAAAAATATCAATACTTTGTAGATAAAATCCTCTATTTGAGTTTTTTTATTAATTCATCAATGTTTTTCAATTCCAACATAAAAATCTTGGGTCAAGTTATTAAAAAAAAATGGATCAATTTATTATTATTTAAATAAATTAATGGATGCACTAAAAAGCATTATTTGTGTAAATTTATAACCTAATTGTATTAGTGAGCTTTTCTTGAGGAAAATAATTATTTATTTTTGAAAATTCTTATAACTTTATTTTCAAAAAATTCTTCAAAATAACTAATTCAAACACGTACTGTTTGTCAACAATCATTGATTGAAGTTATAATTATATGGGTTCAATCATGCTCAAATCAAAATAATATGGGATAATCGGCCAATATTAATAATACGTAGAATAGTAGTTCTGCAGCCTATGAGCCTGAGTAAAAGGCCCTGCAAGCCCTTTAGGAACTTACACTAATGAAGACCCCTTCTGGGCCTCCAAGACGGAATAAGGACGGTTAATGAAGTTTTATATTGTTATGACCCAAAAGATAATATTTATTTAAAATATTAGGTTTTATAATTCTGAGAATTGTTAATTTTCCTACACAGCCAAAAGATATATTTTTTCTATTAATCCTTTTTTTATTTCTAATTTCAATTATAAAACCCTAAAATATTATACCAAAATGGCACGTAATTAATCCAAAATGAAAGCATGAGGTTGTGAAGAGAAATATTTTTACTATCAAAATTTTCTACTACCAAGTTTTTACCTATCTAATCAATTGGAAAAAATTCAAACGAAATTTTGGTAGTAAGTTAGTAGTAAAAAATTTTGTTACTGAGAATATAGTTTATACAAATATTTTTTTCCCTTATAGTCTTAAAACGAAATAAGAACTCACCCGAAATAAGAACTCACCCATCACTTTTCATCTTCTCTATATAATTGAGTGCTTCTTTTTCTTTTTATCTGCATAGCTGCGCCTGTGAGGATGTTAGAGAAAGGGAATTAGGATTTGACAGGGGCAATGCATTTGATGGTTTTTGAAGCATTCACTCAGCATGCTAAGATGGTTTGGAGGGAAGCTGAAAAAGATTTTGTAACCGCAACCCAACCAGCACAAGCGCATGCACAACGCATCCTTGATCGATCCCATGATCTAACTTGCAGCATCACACCTGTCTTCACGAACAGAGCATCCACCACGAAGCTTGTAAACTGGTCTTAATTCAGGAGAAGATCACCTTTTCGGTTACTCTCTTTTATTATTTTTCAATTTAAGAGGTAATGAAACTTTCATTGAAATTAATTTTAAAGGTAATTTAATCAACTGTTGGAAATTCAAAAATAAAAAATGGAGAGTTTAAATTTTGTAATTTATAGAGTTTATTATTTATTTTAAATAAATTTAAAGTTTACAAGGAGAATTTATGAATGAGTCGAAGTTAGAGGCAACTGTAACTCTATAAATGTGTATTTTATTTCATTATAAGCTTTAACTTTTTATTGGTAAATCATTCAGGAATCACGCATTTTTTTTTTGTCATTGGAATTTTTTTTTCACCCAATTAAAAAAACGATTTAGAAGAATATAGAAAATATATACTGACCCCTAAAACTAAAAACAGATACAATAAAAAAAAAATACTAAGATTATACTAATCAATAGTTAACGAAATATAGAGAAAATATTAATACCTGTTAATTTAATAGATCTCGCTAATTAGTAGTATATTTATTCTGTTTCAAAATAATTATTATTTAAGATTTTATATAAGCATTGACGTAATCTTTACCCATTAAATTATTAGGAGTAGGTTAATGATGAGGGACTTAATTAAATAGATGATTTGGAAAATTTTACATTTGACTAAAATATTTTTTTTTTCATTAATGCGCTTTCTAATTTTACATTTAACAGATATGATCAAGTGGCATAATAAAAATAAATTTTATTTTTCTTAAGTAACAATCAATATGAAACAAACTAATAAGTAAGAACTTATATGAAAGAAATAAAATTATAACCCCTGTCAGGAGAAGACCACCTGCTCCCTTAATCGCTTTTATTTGTTATTATATTAATTTAAGAAGTGATAGAAATTTGATTGAAATGAAATTTCAAAGGTAATTTAATAACCTATTGACAATTTTTTTAAAATATAGTTTAAATTTGGTAATTCATATAGTTTATAAATTAATTGAAATAATTTAAAAGTTTATAGTGCGAATTTACAAATGCGTTAAAGTTAGATGGGACTGTAGCTTTATAAATTTGTATTTTTTGATAATAATATTTTTTTTCTTTGGTATCCAATAATCCTTATTTATTTATTGGTAACAATAATCTTTATTTTTCATTTTCAAAATTTTCAGGAATCTCACATTTTGATTGTGTCATTTGAAACTTTTTTTTCGCCGAAATAAAAAAACGAATAAGAGGATTATCGACAATAAATACTAGCCACTAAAACTTAAGAAAAAGATATATAATGAAAAAAATACTATATTGACTAATAGTTAATAGAATTTAGAAAAGATATCAGATGTCTGTTAAGTTAACGGGTCTTGCTAATTAGTACGCTTAGGCTGTTCCAAAATAATTTTAATTTAAGAATGTGTAAAGATTAAAAAGTCATTAAATATGTATTAAAAGTTGCAGATCATGTGTTTTAAGAAGAATAAAAGTACAATAAAAATTTATCTAATTCTAAAAAGTGTAAAATATATTTTATTATATAGAAGTAAATCAAAAAATTTAAACAACAATCAATTTTTTTTTAGTTTCTTAAGATATTTCTCATACTAATCCTTTTGGAGTATAGAAATCATCGAAGTGAATTTTGTCTTTATCAACAAATTTTTTTCATACATACGGTCATAAATTAAATTTTTATAAGCATAATCAAATGACTCAGTTATTTATCAATTATACCGGATTTTGTTGATAAACAAATCATTGATAAACAACAATCATTTGAGTTAGAAGAAGTATGTATTTGATATTATGTATAAAATTATCATAATCATTTAAAAATATTAATTTTTTAAAATTAATTTTTAATAAGAGTTTACGGTTTAATATTAACCTTTAAAATATGGATTTATCATCTATAATTTAACATAACCAGAAAAAATTTCTTACACTCACAATATTTTGTGGGCCCGCAGCCAAAAAAAAAAACTCTGGCACGCAAAATGAATCTTATAACATAACACAAACACTTTTCCTACATCGTAACTCTTATAAAACCCTTAAAATATTGGTTGATAAACAAATCATTGATAAACAACAATCATTTGAGTTAGAAGAAGTATGTATTTGATATTATGTATAAAATTATCATAATCATTTAAAAATATTAATTTTTTAAAATTAATTTTTAATAAGAGTTTACGGTTTAATATTAACCTTTAAAATATGGATTTATCATCTATAATTTAATATAACCAGAAAAAATTTCTTACACTCACACCATGTTGTGGGGCCCACAGTAAAAAAAAAACTCTGGCACGCAAAACGAATCTTATAACATAACACAAACACTTTTCCTACATCGTAACTCTTATAAAACCCTTAAAATATTGGTTGATAAACAAATCATTGATAAACAACAATCATTTGAGTTAGAAGAAGTATGTATTTGATATTATGTATAAAATTATCATAATCATTTAAAAATATTAATTTTTTAAAATTAATTTTTAATAAGAGTTTACGGTTTAATATTAACATTTAAAATATGGATTTATCATCTATAATTTAACATAACCAGAAAAAATTTCTTACACTCACACCATTTTGTGGGGCCCACAGTAAAAAAAAAACTCTGACACGCAAAACGAATCTCTATAACATTACACAATCACTTTTCCTACAACATAACTCTTATAAAACCCTTAAAATATTGGTTGATAAACAAATCATTGATAAACAACAATCATTTGAGTTAGAAGAAGTATGTATTTGATATTATGTATAAAATTATCATAATCATTTAAAAATATTAATTTTTTAAAATTAATTTTTAATAAGAGTTTACGGTTTAATATTAACCTTTAAAATATGGATTTATCATCTATAATTTAACATGACCAGAAAAAATTTCTTACATTCACACCATTTTGTGGGGCCCACAGCAAAAATAAAACTCTGGTACTCAAAACGAGTTTCTATAACATAACACAAACACTTTTCCTACACCATACCTCTTATAAAACCCTTAAAATATTTGTACAAAATCTTAAACAATAATTACTTTGAATCGAAATATTACAAGTATCTACCATCACCAACATTCATTTTTTCAATAATTGTCTCGGTGATTTGTTGTGGGTGGTTGGGGTTTTGATAAATTCGCGAAGGACAGCAGGGGGACGGACACGCTGCATATCAAAAAGAAAGACAATGGGTGGGTGTGTTTTGATTGTATTCTTATTTTTTATTAAATTATTTTATAAAATAGTTACGGAAACAGTTATTTTTTATATTTTATTTTATTTTAAAAGTTAAAAACCAAAACAGAAAATAAAAATAACTCATACATTCATACATATTCTCTACATTTGATTTTGAAAACAAAAGGAAATAATTATAATTTTCAAAACATTTTTTACAAAACAGGTATTAATAAAAACACTTTTAATTGTTTTGTTCTAAAACTAAAAAAATGTTTTCGAGAACAGAATCCAAACATAGCCATAATATCGACAGCTGATCCCATATCCTTAGTAGCTTCTAAAGATGGAGGTAAGATATTTATATTACCAATTTTTTTACTATTATTTTATTATCACTCTAATTACTATTGGATTCAAAAGTTATTTTTATTTTCTCTCTTTTCATTCAATTTTTCTTCTAATCTGATAGTGATTAGATTGAAAGTGAAGTGGTACTAAAAAATTTTAGTAATATAAATATCCTATCTCATGAAGAGGAGGGAGGGGATTGGAAAAGTAATTGGTTGGTGGAGAATATATTTCTTACGTAATATTAGACAACTTATCATATATAATATAAAAAATTTATTAATGAGAAGAGAAATATAAAAAAAGTAATTTTATTCATTTTTTATATATTATTTGAGATGAAATTATCTTATATATATATATATATAAAATATATTTTTCTTAATATATATATATATATATATATTTATATATATAATAGGAAAGGTATCTGTAATGTAGCTGGAAAAGAAAAAAGTGTCCAAACACAACAATTGACAGGGCCACATATTTAAAAAAGAAAAAAAGCAAAAAATGTTATATGTTAGCAGACTACTGTTTTCTTGAAGTTGGTGTTTGATACCTGAGATATTATTTTTTTTATTGGAAGAAAAGATTTTTGAGAATACGATCAGAAATATTTTTGCCGGAATAAATTACAAAAAACATTTGTTAGGCCAAGAAAATTGAGTTAATTTTGCTAATATTATTTTGGTTTACGGGAAAATATCCATGAGAATCTGAATTAAAATGATCAAAATACCCATCATTTTGAATATTGATATCTTCTCACTCATCAAAGTTTCTTTTGTCACTGCCTCTCCCTTTCTCCAATTTCCTTTCTTTGTATTCCACCATTTCCCCTGAAATACAGATCATAGAAAATCTGATGGATTATGTTCATCTTCATGACGGTTGACTGATTTTGTTTCCAACAAATGACTGGTTTTGCCTCTAAATAAGACATGATTTATAACACCACTGCAAAGGAAAACTGACTATGGGCAACGGGTGAAAAGAAGAAAACTAGAGAGCAAATTACGAGCCTCAAATGGATGCTCTGCTGTTCGGTTCAGTATCCAAGACGAGGAGGAAAAGAATAAAGCATGTGGGTGAGGCCCTCGCTTATCAGATGTTTTTTTAATTTTTTGAAAAAATATGTATTAATTTTGAAAATTTTACATATGACTAATTTTATTTTATTTTTTTTATTTTTTCATTAACGCGCTTTCTAATTTTACATGGAACGGATATCAAGAGGCATAATAAAAATAAACAATTTTTTTTTTCTGAAGTAACAATCAACATGAAACAAACTCATAAGTAGAGCTGGCAAAATGGGCCGTGCCCGCCCTGCCCGTCAAACGGGGCGGGGTGGGCTGCGTTTTCCAAACCCGTTGCCCGCCAAGCTCGCCCCGCCAAGCCCGCTAGCCCGTCCGGGCTGATTTTTTTAATAAATTTTTAAATTTTTAGTGTAAAATGTTGCGGGTTTGGCGGGCTGAGATATCTAGCCCACCTTCAAAGGCGGGGCGGGGCGGGGCGGGGCGGGGCGGGTAGCCCGCTTTGCCACCTCTACTCATAAGGAAGAACTTATATGAAAGAAAATATTTAAAATTATAACCCCTGTCAGGAGAAGACCACCTGCTCCCTTAATCGCTTTTATTTGTTATTATATTAATTTAAGAAGTGATAGAAATTTGTTAGAAATTAAATTTCAAAGCTAATTTAATAGCCTATTAACCATTTTTTTAAAATATAGTTTAAATTTGGTAATTCATATAGTTTATAAATTAATTGAAATAATTTAAAGGTTTATAGTGCGGATTTACAAATGCGTTAAAGTTAGATGGAACAGTAGCTTTATAAATTTGTATTTTTTTTTTATAATAAGCTCTATTTTTTTGGTAAAAATAAGATTTATTTTTCATTTGCAAAATTTTAAGGAATCTCACATTTTGATTTTGTTATTAGAAACTTTTCTTTCACCCAAATAAAAAAACTAATAAGACGATTATCGAATATAAATACTAGCCAGTAGCAACTAAAGCATAAGAAAAAACATATATATATAAAAATAATAATATAATGACTAATAGTTAATAGAATTTAGAAAAGATATTAGGTGTCTGTTAAGTTAATGGGTCTTGCTAAATGCTAATTAGTATGCTTATGCTGTTCCAAGATAATTATAATTTAAGATTGTGTAAAAATTAAAAAGTTATTAAATATGTATTAAGAGTTGCAGATCATGTGTTTTAAGAAGAATAAAAGTACAATAAGGATTTATCTAATTCTAAAAAGTTTAATATATATATATATATATATATATATAGGGGTTTATTATCTCTCATTTAACATGACCTTATGAAATTTTCTACACACACAACATCTTGTGGGGCCGCAGCAAAAAAATAATAAAAAAAAACTCTAGCACGCAAAATGAATCTCTATAACATAACATAAACACTTTTCCTACGACATAACTCTTATAAAACTCTTATATATAGGGTTTGTTTTTTCTGATGTTACTTTAGATCAGTGTTATTAAACCCGGACCGACCCGGCCGGGTCGACCTGGGAACCGGTAAACCGGTCTGATTAAAGTAACAGACCGACCTTGCATCAGAACCGGTGCTACCAAGTCCGACCCGGCCGGTTTTTATGAAAATCGGTGACCCGGCCCGGTCATAAAAAAAATTCCAAATTTTTTTTCAAAAAAAATAATTATAATGGACATATTTGAATATTTTTTTTTACTTATTGACTTACATAAGTTATGTATTTACAATATTAATATTATCTCAATTATGCACTATGCAAAAAAAATTTGATTTGATTTATAGTTAAAGATGTCATTTTCTGAACCTAAATCCCGTATCACGATCATTATATTTTTGTTTAATCCTTTATTTTATAATAATATGTGATTTATTATTTTTTATATTTAAATATTTGAAATTTTAATCATTTTTTAAATATTTGAGTATGTTTATAATTTTTTAATATAAATTATAAAATTGTATATAATTACCGGGTCATGCGGTTGAACCAGTGACGCAATACCTCGACTGGGTCAATGATCGGGCCGATTTTAATAACATTGCTTTAGATAACTTTATCTAATGTTCATCAGAACGACGTCGTTTTGGGACAAAAATCATGGTATTTTTATAATTTTAATTTATTTCAGGGTTATAATAGTCTTTATCATTTTAATTTTTAAAATTTTCAACCCAAAACAACGTCGTTTCGATGAACATTTAATAAAGTTATCTAAACTAATATCGGAGACTTTTTTCCCATTTATATATATATATATATATATATATATATATATATATATATATTTCTTTCTTTGGTAACAAAAATATATTTTATTATTATATAGGAGTAAATCAAAATATTTAAACAATAATCATCTCAGTTAGACGAACTGAAGAAGTATATATTTGATATTGTATAAAATTATCACAATCATTTAAAAAATATTAATTTTTTAAAATTATTTCTTAATAAGAGTTTACGATTTAATATTAAACTTTTAAAAATGTATATGAATTTTTAAACAATAATCACTTTGAATCGAAATATTATTCAATAGTTTTATTTATGAGTTCATTTTTTCTAGTGTCAATATAGATATATTATTTATAGGGTTTATTTTTTCTAAAGTTACTTTAGATAAAGTTATGTAATGTTCGCCAAAACGACGTCGTTTTGTAATTATAATGTTTTTGTAATTTTAATTTATTTCAGGGTTATAATAGTCTTTATTATTCTAATATTTTTATTTTTCAACTTCAAAACGACGTCGTTTCAATGAACTTTAGATAAAGTTATCTAAAGTAACTTTAGATACTTTTTTCCCTTATTTATATTGAGTCCAAAATATATTGTTTTGTGATAAAAATTAAGGTATTTTGTAATTATAATATTTTTTCATCATAAATTTTTAATTTTTTAATCGCAAAATAATATTATTTTAAAAATAAATATAAATAATTTATCTATTGCACACGTTAGCAGTTATTTATATCCTAGCAAATTGCTACCATCACGAACATTCATTTTTTTAATAATTGTCTCAGCTATTTGTTGTGGTTGGTGGTGGGGGACGGAGACGCTACACATGAAAAAGAAAGACATTATTACCGACAGCTGATCCCGAATCATTAACAGCGTAAAAAGAGGAAGGGATTCGATAAATAATTGATTAACGGGAAATGGAAAATATAATAAAAAAAATCAGATTCATTACTGAAAAAAGTAAAGAAAAAAAAGTAAATCTCATCTATTTTTTTATATTACATGAAATAAAATTATTTAATACTATGAGAAACAATTTTTTTTATATATATATATATATATATATATATTACAATACATTTATTTTAAATATATATTTTTACAATAAATTTATTTTTAATTTCAACTTTATATGAAAAATGTTTTTGATTTAATGTTCTATATTTGTGACTGTCGATACAACTAGTTAAAATTATATTATATTAGAATATAAAAAACAAAACAAAAAGTAATTATTTCATATTCTTCATTTCCACACGTGCTAATTACTATTTAAATTTAGACACACTTTATGGTAATTTTATGATAAAATTTCAAAAGTCGGAGGACATTAAAAATGTTAGTATATATTAAGAATTAAATTTATTTTTTGTATGAGGACTAAATTAAAGTATAATATATAAAGAATAAAAAGATATTTTAAAATAAGTGAAGGTGAATAGCTTTGAGATTAATCAATTTGTTTTTATGGTTTTTTTAATAAAAAACTTTTTAATTGAAATAAATTTAAGTTTTATAAAAATCAAATATGAAAAATGATTTTAATATTTTTTATAAACAATAAGTTTGTAAAAATTTTGTTTATAAAATATACTTTTATTGAAATCTAAAACGAATTTGAAAAAGACACAACCACATCATAAAAATAAAGGTTTTCATTTTTTCCTTTAACATAACATAACAAATTTTTTTACACACATAATATTTTGTGGGGTTACATCTTTTTAAACAAACACAAAATACCCAAAAGGAAAAATATAAAATGAATTTGAAAAAGACACAACCAGATCATAAAAATAAAATCCTCTCACAAAAGTCAATATATTGGGTTTATCTCTTTTTCAAAAAGAATTTGGGTGAGAAGATATTTTCTTGTGTATACCTGTGCTGGGCATGGCCCACGGCCATCGTCACTGCCCACGTTGTCCCGATTGAAATAATAGCAATTACGATTATTGGAACTATTGGTGGGGCCGTGCCAGTCCCAACGCACCACCCATCCATGCACAGTTCCATACACTGGTGGTCCCCACTGTTAAAGCCGCGTCCCTACTAACCCACCTGTCTGTCTCTCTCTCTCTAGCGCCACAATCGAAACAAACGCTTCCATTTAGGGCGGTGCATGGAACGCTTATCGATTCACCGTCCAGTTACAGCCGGAACACGTGGCATCACAGATCTCGTCCTTCTGATATTACGGACGTCTCAGATTTGAAGAAATACCGTAATCTACGCTGTGTTGTTACTGGACAACTGGACAACACTGCACTTGCTTATAAAAGTAAAACTGGACACACACCCAAAACATAACATAACAATAATAAATCTGTGTTTCGCTCACTACTTAACTTAACTCATCTTATCTCCTCTGCTTGGCTTACAGTTACAGGCTTAGCTTAGAATCAGATAGATATTCGAATCAAATCTCACACGCGATTCCTTCCTTCCTTCCTTGTAAAATCGCACGTGCTAAATGGGTGCACTGGATCACATCTCTGACCTCTTTGACTGCTCCAATGGCAGTTCCAAACACAAGAAGCGCAAGCAATTGCAGGTAACATCAGATCAGATCCACTAGCTGTAGTGTATTTTCAATATTTTATGTATAGATACAGATTCATTGATTGTGTGTGTGTTTGTGTGTGGTTTGAAATTGAATGGATTTTAGACGGTGGAGGTGAAAGTGAAGATGGACTGCGAAGGATGCGAGAGGAAAGTGAGGAAGGCTGTGGAAGGAATGAAAGGGGTGAATCAGGTGGATATAGAGCGCAAGGCCAACAAGGTCACCGTTTCCGGCTACGTCGAACCATCTAAGGTCGTGGCTCGCATCGCTCACCGCACCGGCAAGAGGGCTGAGATCTGGCCCTATGTACCCTACGACGTCGTTGAACACCCCTACGCCCCCGGTGTTTACGATAAGAAAGCTCCCTCCGGTTATGTCCGAAACATCGATGACCCTCAATACTCTCATCTCACTCGTGCCAGCTCCACCGAGGTTCGCTACACCACCGCCTTCAGCGACGAGAACCCTGCCGCCTGTGCCGTCATGTGATGTGACTTCCTTCACTGTTGAACTTCTCCTCCTCTTTTCTCATGTCATGTGGATACATCAAATTGGGGAAATTTGTCATGTTCATTGTAAATTACTTTGATTTTGAGAGTCTATGCTGAATGCTTGTCAATGTCTTCAAATTCAAATATTTTGGTGATACTTATTTTTGCCTCCGTGTTTGTCGTGACACAAGTCATTTACAATTAAATTTTTAATCGTTCTCCTCGCCAATCACATACCCATTTTTCCCCCTCTGCCAACCTACTCATCAATGGCAAATAAATTATTTAAAAGATCATTTTGTTTTATTATTTAATATGAAGATATTTTGGGACTAATAATGTGAAGATATTTTAAAATTAGGGACTTGGGCTTTCCCAATTCCCATGACAAAACCTTCTCTTATTACAATGAAATGAAAATTGAAAATAATTTTCACCAAAAAATAAAAAATTGAAAATAATTAGTTCGCACAGTCACGTGGTAGGTGGTGTATGAAAACAAAAGGTCAATCACCTCCGACAAATTTGTGCCTCCCAACCCCGTTAATGTGATTGAATTATTATTATTGCTAGTATGAAAGGCCATATCATAGAATGATATTTTATTCTCACATCATTTACATTAGTGAAATTAAGGAAAAAGAAACATATTTTGTGCAATTATTAATATAGAAGCAGCTGAATATCATCAGAAGCATTTTGTAATATTGCTCTTGGGTGGAGACTGATTAGACGTCACTATGAGTTTTAAGTTGACTCAATTAATAAACTCCTGTCACTTACGGAAGTAATTAATGTATACAACTCGAGCAATGATATTCGCATAAAATTAATTAATGTAATAATATCTTGATTTGATTATAAGTTTTTCTAGATGGTCTAAATTGTGTACAGACGTTGTATAGTGAGTGTGAGTATCTTTTGCAATAACATTTTTTTTTGTTTTTGCTTTTTTTAAAGTTATTTTAGATAACTTTATCTAATTTTCATTTTGGATAATGTTATCTAATTTTAGATAACGTCATTTTGGGACGGAAATCATGGTGTTTTTGTAATTTTAATTTATTTCAGGGTTATAATAGTCTTTATCATTCTAATTTTTTAATTTTTCAATCTCAAAATGACGTCGTTTTGATGAACATTAGATAAAGTTATCTAAAGTAAGATTAGATATTTTTTGGGTGAATTTTCTTTAACATTTTTTATGATAAGATAATTAACAAGTGTGGGTATGGAATTCCATCCACCATCAGATATCATGTGATCATAGCCATCAATATGGGCCTCTTAATATTTGAGCCTGCAAACAAAAATTGCAAAGGGAAGATTATCAAGATGGGCCTTTTATCTTTATCACCGTTATCTTATAGGACGATATTACATTAAATAAATAAACATAATTTATTCATTCCTATTTTTATTATTTTTTCTGTTACATAACTGGATGTAAGAATAAAATTTTATTTATCAATAATACATTAAAAATTAATTTAACTTATATCTATTTTGATGCAATGCTAACTTTTTGTTATCAGTGTTCTGATGAAAAAGAAAAACGAACTAAATTGTTAAAATTTTAAGTTTGCAAAACTGAGACAATAAACTTAATTCTTTAAGAGATAAATTGATTAAAAGAATTATCTGAGACAAAAAAGGATGTTTTACTTTAATAAAGATAGAGGATGTGTAGCAAAAATAGCCCATATTATCCTGAACAAATAATGTTATACTATTGGATAAATGAACATAATTATTCATTCCTCATTTGTTATGTTATATCAATTATTTTTATATTTCTCTAACACGTCCTTTTACACATGTGTTAGTTATTGGAAACAATCATTGAATTTTTAAATTGTTAAGTGGTGTTATATTAATGATTTTTATATTTCTCAATCCATAGATCTATCTACTTGTGCTACCAAACTTCATAAGACTTGATTAATTATTAATTAAAGGGGACGACGAGGATCGAACTTATGACCATTCGGTCATGAAGACTTTAATACCATATAAAGAACAAATTTAATTCAAAAGCATAAGCTATTAGGTGATATTAATGATTTTTATATTTCTCTAACAAATATAAAATACAAAGTATACCCCATTCCAAGAAATTGAAATTCTTTTTTATACGAAATATTCCAATTAGAAAGCTGTATTTGAATTTGTGTCATTCACGTCAAAATATTTTACATATATTAAGAAATTGAAATTCTATTTTATACGAAATATTCCAATTATTGAAGGGGACGGAAAAGTAAAGCTATTAAAACTTAAAATTGCCAAAATTTTCTCTCTCCCGATATGGGTAGCTCAGTTACAACAGAAATTCAAACTATCTAAAAAAACAAAAACTGTTTTTCTCCCCATTACAAGCGAGGGATAAAATTGGCACAATTATGGTCACACGTATAATGTGATGTTAGTACAACTCTGTTATAATAAGACATCAACTCTGAGTTATAATAAGACATTGGGGAATGCATATGTACTGTTATTGGAAAAAAAGATATTGTCCTGTAGAGACAATATTTGGAGAAAGAGAAAATGATAGAGAGAGAAAAAAAAAAACAATGCATGGTCCCACAATAAATTGTGTCCATAGGAAAAAATGAAAAATTTCCTGTAACATTACCAATTGATTCCCCTAAGACATTTTATTTTATTCTCAAATTTGGCCATTATTGATTAGGGTTAATTTTTTTTCATTTTACTCATCTTACACACATAATTAAAAAATAGATCCCATATATACATAGCCTCATGTAACGGAAAATTAATCCCTTATTGATTATTGAATGAGACGGAAAAGTAAAGCGATTAAAACTTAAAAGTCAGTACTTTCTTTTTTTGATTAAATAAATAAGAAGATATTTCCACACAAATAATATTACGTAATGTACCAAAAAAAAACTTAAAAGTCAGTACTTTTTTTGTTTTTTTTTTTGATTAAATATATATACAATCTCGTTTGTATGGTTCTCTCTAGTTCATCTTTTTGAAATCAAGGTTTATAGAAACAGTTAGACCAGAGTGAGAACAGAGCACAGAGTGAAAATCCATCTTTTTGGATAATCATTAGCCATTATCCAATAAAACAAGGCTTGATTTGAGGTAAGAGTGTGTGTTCATTGACTTCGCTTGTCTCTCACCAGTATGTCTAGGTGTCTGCCCTTCCCTCCACCAGGATATGTGAGGAATGGTGTAGCGGGTGAGGCACTCTTAAAACAACTAGAGGTAAGTTCGAGTGTCTTTATTAATATATATGTGCCTTACCTATTCAACTTGGTACTATAAGTTTATCTTAAGAGGTTTTTTCTTTTTTATGTTTTTAGATTGTGGTTCAATGATTAAATTATGGGGGGAAATGTATTGATAATGAAAAAAGAATACGCATCGATGAGTTCTCTGTTAGTTTCTATATTCTTGAAGTAGCAAATTAATAATGGATAACGAATTCATGTTTTAAAAATATTTTTATTTTTACATGTGAGTGGAATAAATCTCTATATATCTAAGTTACACTTACTGCTTAAATGTGCATATTCTTTGGAAATACAGTAAACCACTGAAGTCTATTATCTTTAATAGCCTCGAAGGCGACATAGTATCACATTTAATGTATGTGATTAACTAATTATGTTGGTTGCAGTCTACATTTGTTCTGCTTCTTGTGTTTTCATGTCACCCAAATTTCACACACTCGTAACAATCTTTGTTCTGATTATGGTTGGTTATAGCCATAATACAGAAACAACTAGGAAGAAACAAGGTGTAGTTTTTACCACTTTGGCATTAGTTATGACTGAAAATAGCACCAATTATGTTGTTGAGATCATGTGATTGTTACGGACACTAAATCGTGAAACCGTTAAGCACGGAGGTTACATGAATTCGGTGATTGTTAGCTATATCACAAAGTCAAATGCAGACACTCTTTTTGACAAGGTGAATTTAATTTGAGGATCTTGATTAAGGCTTGTTCTTATCTTTTAAAATCAGCGTAAATAATTGCAAATGTTATTGTGAATTTTCAAATTTTTTACATGACGATTCTTGCTTTCGACTTTGAAGCTCCGTAGAGAAAGGGCACAGTCTAAGAGCAAAAGGAAGGAAAGAAGAAAGAAGAAAAAATGGAGAAAACATGAAGTCAATGAAGATGAAGAAGTTATGCAGAAAAGGTGTGATGATGAAGACGGAAAGCACGAAGATAGCATTCTTTCAGTGGAGCTTGGACAGCCTATCATCCCTGTTAGTGTTTATGACACTTCTGATAAATGCAAATTGGCCTGCGTATTGGGAAAAGAGAAGTCCTCTACTTCTTCTTCCCAAGTTATGGTCATAAAAACCCATCATAAAGTGGTCTCTAAATGTGACACTTACCTAGGTAGTTGCCTTATGGGTAAAAGTGAATTTGTTGCAAATGAGAACTTCCAAACATCTATATCTTCATTTTCTGAAAGTGGCAAGTTGGAGATAGAATCAGAGTACAAAAAGATGATTGTGAATTGGGTCCCTCCTCCTTTGCAGGTAGTTCCAACTGACCTTGATAATGAAGAGTGGCTTTCCAAGAAGAATCGGTCCAGGAGTGAAAGAACTCAAACTAAACTTGTTAGCATTGCCATCTATCGAGGAATCCAACCCTATGCCCATTATTTGCCTGAAGCTGACATATATGCTTTGCCATATACTATACCATTCTAAACCATCTAGAAGACACAAAATTTGATCATTGCATTGTGGCAAAGTTAACACGATATAGGTTATGAGGATAGATTTTTTATTTAACTGTCCATACTGAAATAGGTGTCATAAAATTGAAAGAAGCTAATTGAAACTAGATGATCTGCTCCATTTTTCCTTCAAATGTTCAATATTGCTGTGTTCTGTACTACTATATGATGTCGTGTCATTGTCAACATCAAGTAATGCAAGGCCCAGGTGCAACTCTGCACTTGAATTTGGATAGACTTCATCATCAATATTTTCTTGACTTTTCGAATGGTCATGATTATTATCGTGGGAATTAAAGTTTTCAACTTCCTCATCATATCCTTTTAAAATCTTCAGTATCTGTACATAATGGAAGTGATATACTTTAGGAGCTAAACTTTCTTAAAATATATTGAAATGTGATTTCTACTGTGAATTTAACAGCTCGAGGGTCATTGGTATTACCTGGTTCAATGTAGGACGAAGCCGCGCGGCCCGTGTAACGCATAGAGATGCTGCCAGAATCAATTTTTGCATTTGGGCCACATCAAACTTCCCTTGTAAATTTGGATCCAATAAGTCTTTAACATCCCCACTCTCTAATATTGGTTTTGCCTGAAAATGAAATCATTGTTCATATATAAATACATAGATCTATATTCCTATATCATTAAAAGAAGTCAAATTCATTCTAAAATGTAGTTAGTTCTTACCCATACGACCAAGCTCTCCTCACCTTTGCGAGCCTCGTAGCTGATTGGTTCCCTTCCTGATATTAGTTCAAGTAACACTACACCAAAGGCATATACGTCTACCTTATCACTGACCTTTCCATACATGAAGTATTCAGGAGCAAGATAACCAAATGTTCCTACTACGTCTTCCCGTGTCACGAAAGATGCAGTTGTTGGTCCCCACATGGCAAGTCCAAAATCAGATAACTGCCACATGAGGACAATGATGAGTCACATCATAAACTTCTTGTGTAATGATACTGTTTTTTTGTACTAGAATCAATATAAAAAAACAATGCTACACAGCATAAAAAAAATAACCAAAATTTTGACATAATATGAGTGTAATTGTTGAATGCAATAAAGTAGTAGAGAAGGACCATTTATAAGAATCAACAAACAAGTCATATCGTTCTAATAAAAAAATAATGGCAAGAGTTCTTCCTGTCTAGCATTTCTCGTATACAAAATTTTGTTTTAAATAATAATAGTATTAAACTTAGCGATTTGATTTTCCCATCTTGTATGAGAATTCAATTTCTATGTTGTGACTCAACTAGTGGTGGGCCCCATATTTATTAAAAAAAGAAGAAATAAAAAAGAAAAACTTTGTACGTAAATCGAAGGGTCACTAATACGAGAGTTGAATTCTTATGCAACATGAGAAAATATTTCCCCTTAAACTTATGAGTAAAAACTTATGAGTACCTGTGGCTCAAACCCATGGGAAAGAAGAATGTTTGAGGACTTGACATCTCTATGTATAATATTCTTCGAGGTTTCATTGTGTAGATAATTGAGTGCTTCAGCGATCCCAACAGCTACATTAAATCTGACTTCCCATGCCAAGAAGGATCCATCCTTGTTCTTGCCTATATCCATTTCCAATTTCATATCAGTATCATATCCATTTTCGACTAATTTTAATGATAGGTGAAAAGTGAACAAAATTCCACTAAAGTTTTACCGTGTATATTTTCCTTTAAGCTTCCTTTGGGGAAATAATCATAAACAGAGATTAAAGCACTGTCTTCAATGCAAATCCCAAGTAGAGGGGTGATGCTTGCGTGCTTCAATGAGGACATTATTTGCACCTCACGGGCAAAATCTTTCAAGGCTTCTTTTGATGACTTCAAAATTTTGACTGCGATTGGCTTCCCATCAGGCAGAATTCCTTTGTACACACGGTTGCTCCCTCCTTTCCCAATCAGATTTTCTGTAACAGAATACAAGGTTAAACTTAAAACAGATAAAGAACAAGAGTCAAACTTTAAGCAGCTGGGAAGGATCTATTTAGAAATTCTTTTTACAAATTTTTGTAAATTACACTATGTATTTCTGGGAAAATATAGTGTAACTTAATGTTTTCCCGGGAGAACATAGTGTAGTTTGTAAACAAAAAATTTGTAAATATAACCCTCCCTTTAAGCAACAGCTGTCAAACCTGAAGAGAATTGACAAGTACAGGACTTAAGAAACTCAAGGCTGAACAACTTGCAATTGAATATATTAACGTCTAAAATCCCATCCAGGCCCTTTGGCAGCTTAACAGATGGAGTTGAAACTTTCGAATAGCTGATGCCCTTTTCGAATGAATTGTCCTCAATGGTGGAAAAGTGTGGAATTTTTTGTGGTGAACGATCTGGTAAGCTCAATACCCATTGCACTACAGACATGTCCTTTGCATGAGAGTATTCTGAATGGGCCCTGCGGAGAAGTGGCCACCCAAGCTTCTGCTCAACAGGTTCATCTGCAAACAGTGATGTTGATCTTGACCATACTTTCATGCACCTTTGTGCTCCTTTAAATGTTTTTTCCTCTAATTCTCTGGTAACTTCGCAGGTTGATTTCTCACTCTCCACCTCAGAGTCACCAAATTCAGACTGGATCACTATGCTATTAAAACTTGGTCTTGGATCCTCTATAAGACCACCTATTATCATTACAATCAAGCTTATTATAGTTTCTTTTGTCACTGGGGACTTGTTCCCTATAATCTAACTAAAGAAACGCATGATATACCAAACCTAGTTGTTGTTTATCTGTGCACCTTCTGAAGACAATTCTTGCACCTTGGATGGCTAGAACATTGGTGGTGGGTGGTAATCTTTTGGCGCAATATTTAGCAGTGGAAGCTCCACCCCTGAAAGTGAAATATATTTTTTAGAATAATCAGATAAACTAAGAGTTTATCATCTATCATTTAACATGACCCCAAAAAATTTCTTACACACACAATCTTTTGTAACTCACATAACGAATCTCTATAACATAACAGAATCACTTTTCCTACCATAACTCTTATAAAACCCATAAACTAAACCCAGAAACAAAAGTTTTGAAATTCAAACTCCACATACCCCACAAGTAGAGCCAGCGCGGCACGGTTTTTCGCCTCTCTGACCAGAATGTCTCGAATGGAACTTCCTATCAAGATTTGACCGGAGAGACCTACCTGAAATTCAATGAGGTCAAATAAATAACATTTACTAGTACTATGAATAATAAAACGATAACTAGGTATATAATATAGTATTAATATGTACACGTACCTTATTCACATCGCATAACCCTTGATAAACCTCTAAATAACCATCAACCAAGGGCTTGCTTTTGGAAACACAATCTGCGTTAAAGTAATTTTTTTTTTACAATGATAAGTAAAGTGTATGTTTCTGAAAAAAATACATATGGTAAAAGTTCCGAACTTGGTTACCTGGAGTTGTAACTACATGGATTGCAATAACAGAATCCCCAGGTTCAGCGACTTTGATGAGAGCCCAGTTGAGCAGTTGTCTGCTATGGCTATCCATTTTAATCCCTACCAAAACATATCTCCTCTTAACTGCCATTTCTTTTTTTTTTTTCCTTTCTATCAATCAATCCCAATACAGCTATGGATTCAATTCCTAACTCCTGCAAAATAGAGCTACCATGGTTGATACTTAAATCTTCCCCTGGAAATAACACTATATATAATATATGTCAAATAATAATATAAATAAAAGGGAATATTACTTTCATGTTATATGAGAGTGATTCTCTCATGTTGTACAGAAAATTCAAGTACGTTCCATCATTTAAAAGAAAAAAAAAAAAAAAGAAGAGACACGATTTCAAAATAAGAGAAAATGAGATAACTAAAATGAGATTAGTATTGCCGATAAACAGAGTCCCATTAGAGAAGGGGAAAAAATGACTGGGAGAGAAAGTAAACAAACCCCGTTAAAAATCACTTTGACCCATTGGATGAAAAAAAAGCTGAATTAAAGTAAGGAGAGAAATAAACAAAATCCATATTGTATAAAAAAAATATGTGGGACTGTTTAAAAAAAATTAGACCCATTGGATGAAACGAGAGGTGAATTAAAGTAAAACGATAAACAAGAGAAAACGAAGAAACAAATATGAAGGCAAATGCTCTAAGCAGGCATGGTTTGAGAACAATATATGATTATTTTAAACGAAGTTGCCGCCAAATTGCATCAGCCTACCTACTGCACTATCAAAACTCGAAACAAAAATACAAAGAATTTTGATGTTGACGTTGATCTTGAAATTGAGGGGCTAGAAGAGAACTATGGATTGGTGAAGGAACCCAAGAACAAAAGCCGAACGTTTTCACGTGAAACCCCTCATATCGGACTCGAGTTTTTCACCGCCCATTACGGGTGAAAACTAAAAACCTGTTAGGATTTCAATAAACAAACACAGATAACAACTAAGCTGAGGATTTTGATTTTTTGAATATAACAGGGAAAGTAATCACATGCTTTGTTTATTGATAATCCTCCCCATAACACAAGTAAATAACGGGGCATGTAGACAAAATGTTTGTTTCTTTAATTTTAATTTTTAAATAGCCCTCCTTTCTCCTTTTCTGGAGGGGATCCAAAGATAAGGACTAGTTAACAATATCATATTCGATTAGCTTGGTAATTACTTCGCAACTTATCATAATCATAAAAACTTGGGTTTTGTAAGAGTTATATTTATAAATTTTTCAAAAGTAATTGTGTTATGTTATAGGTTAGATTCGTTTTGCGTGCCAGAATTTTTTTTTTGCGTGTCAGAGTTTTTTTTTTTTGCTACGGGCCCCACAAAATGTTGTGAGTGTAGGAAAGTTTTTGTGGTCATGTTAAATGATAGATGATAAACCCTTACAAATTTTATATTTATAAACTCTTGAAAATTATATTATCCATTAAGTATATTAGGTTACGATATATACTTGCGGAACTACATTATGTAAGAATATAGTGTAATTTATAAAAATTTGTAAAATTTTTTTATAAAAATATCATTGCCTATGTTTATAAATTTTTTGTTTATAAACTTTTATAAACTATATTATGTACTCCTGAAAATACATATTATGTAATTGTATTACGATGTGCTATTGTAACTCCTGAGTGAGTTATAGTGGTCCATTTGTTTGTGATTATAATGGTCATGGGATATATATTTAGGGATATTTGTTTCTCCTTCTACAGGAAAAACAAAACTCCATTCCTCCGCTCACAAAAATTTTGTAGGTCCACAAGTTAAAAAAATAAAAATAAAAAATAAGAAAACTCGAGATTAAGTACTTGAAATAAAAGAAGAAAATGAAATTGATGGGTTTGTACGAAAGTATTGATTTCGAAAAAAATCAACACCCATATATTTATGACAAAAAATTAAGTACTTGAAATAAGCGAGTGTAATAAAAGAATTTGTTACTTTAATTTTGTTTGATTTATTAGTTACTCGGCCAAATGAAATTGATTTAATGAAATTGATTTAATATGTTACCTTTCAACTCTGAAACTTTCAACTTCAATTTGTGCGACGTTGTCTGGTCTCCTCGTTGTAATGTTTGGTGAGAGATGAGAATGACAATATTCTTCTACCTTATCTCATGTTAGGTACAACATTATTTGGCTTGTTGTGGTTGGAATTTTCACTTTTTTTTTTCCCTTGGATTTGTCTGTGACACGATTAAAAATAACTTCTATAACAAGGGTCAAATACAATGGGCTTCTTTAGTCCATTAAGGAAACTTTATGATGGAGATGAACCACTAAATCATCTTCCTTTTCACATAAATCTTCATATTTAATATGTGATATATAGATAAAGCAAGCAGAAACAAACATAAAATAAACGATTATATATCTTAACATTTTAAAAGCATTTGAGACATGGCGATTAATAATTTTGTACGTGGCACTAGGAGTGGACATTAGTAAAAGGCCAAAGTCTAAGTTTACTAGGAAAGTTTTACAACGATACGACAGCTGCATGCGAATCAACAACTATGACAAAGGAAATTAAAAAAAAAAAAAAAATTAGTTCTCTCGTGTAGTATGTTCTCTCTATTTGGGTTGGGCTGGGCCGACCTTTGCCCCGTACAACCTAAGTTTATGTCAAAAAATTTCAGTTTGTCCCTGTGAGAGATGAGTATGAGTCAACTGTTCTTCTACCTTTATAAAAAAACAAATGGCATGTTAGGTACTGTTAATTTTTAACTTCCAAGTGGTTGAATTTTCTCCACAAAATACTTCAAATTCTATTGTTAAAACAAAATGACAATCTTGTCATCCAAACAGATCCATACAACAATAACTAAAGAAGTCAATCCATGCAATGTAAATTAAAATAACTATATGAATACAACACATCATAATTACTACAAGAGTAGCCAAAAACTTATCTTCATCTTTTCTCCCCAGCAAATACAATTCCAAGATTACATAAGTTGGCAAATAATTTGTAAATGTAGAAAAAAAAAAACAAGAATAAAGAATAGAAACAAAAAAAACCAAGATTAAGAAACAAAAAAATCTTTTAATAAATTCACATAGGCAATCTCACGTGCTGATATGTTAGTTCTTCCTACATAAAATAAGGATTAACTCTAGTATATTAAACAAATGGGCCAGCCTTGGAGGCTCGTGGGTCAGGCTTCATATATAACAATCCGGTCTAATTATATAATCAAACATTTACACCAGCCCAAGCCCAACCTATCAAGTAAAAAGGCCAAGCCAACCAGGCCACTAATGGGCTGGGCTGTAGGCCCTGTGGGCCGGGCCGGCCAAGTTTCACCCCTAGTTCTCTCATGTTAAGAGATAAAAAAGAGTGGGTTTCACCAACTTTAAAAAAAAAAGCACATTTTTTCGAAGTGAGAGTGACATGAGAGATCAATCTCATATCACATAAAAGTATAATTTCCCTTAAAAAAAACTATTATATTTCTGAAGTGGTGATTTTCATTTTAAATCATATGGAAGATGAATAAGAACCCTTGCATAACCATCCATAATATAATGGGTTTACATATATCATATAACATGACCACAAAAATTTTCCTATATACATAACATTTTTTGCGGCCTGCAGCAAAAAAAAAAAACTCCGGCACGCAAAATGCATCTCTATAACATAACATAATCACTTTTCCTACAAGATAACTCTTATAAAATCCTAATAGAAAAGGAATGATTCTAAACTTGAAAAGATGTAAATAAACGAATTTTTTTTCTTCGTTTCTGAGCTATATAACCTCGTTTAATTCTTGTCATTGAATCAATGAAAATTTGATGAATAACTTTTTTTTTTTGTTCAGTTATTCTTTTCTCCTTCCTAGTCTATTAATAACGAAAATGGATTCTTCCAATGTACAAAATAGAAATTCCAACGGCTTTTGCTACTATAACCTTCCCAACCACGATTTTTTTTTATTCTAAACAAATTAACCCCAAAATCAGAAATTGTATGGATACTGGGTATAAAAAAAAATAGTAAATGAAATAGATAAAGAAACGGTGGGTTCCTTCGTTTTTTATGATTCCTTTTTAAATGGAGAGGTCCTAGTGATTAGTCGACGAAAATAAAGGAGAAAAATAAAATAAAAACAAAAACTTTGGTATTATATTATAGAATTAGTTTCATATAATCATATACAAACAAAAAATTTGTCCTTTTTGGAAATTCGAACGAAAAATTAATTTGAAAATTGATCCAACAAAAAAAAATGAAAAATGAAAATCTATATATTTGTTTTTTTATAAAGTTACCTTCTATAACTTTGTCTAATATTCATCGAAACGACGTCGTTTTGAGACGAAAATCATGGGATTTTTGTAATTTTAATTTATTTCAGAGTTATAATAGTCTTTATCTTTCTAACTTTTTTAGTTTTTCAACTCAAAATAACATCGTTTCGATGAACATTAAACAAAGCTCTCTACAGTAATATCATATACTTTTTCCCTATATTTAAAAGTAAAATTTCTATACAGTAACCTTTAATTAATTTTAAATGGTTGTTTTCTCTTCACCTTTTAATTTTAGTTAGGCAAAATATTTATCAAAATTTAAAAATGGATATTAAATGTGGGAATTCCCTTTCTATAACGGCAGTATATATTATAATACTTTTCTTTTATGATAAAAAAAAGTTCCATCCCCTTATTAACTCAATTGAATAAAAGGGTTTATACTTTTTATGATAAAGGGGTTTGTTCCTCTTTTATGATAAAAAGAAAATTTTTGTAGTACATACATATTCAGATGTACTCATTAAAAAAATAAAAAATAAAAAATATTGACATGTAAAATAGCGTGAGTATAATATGAAAAGACTCTTTTATATTGCATAAAATGTATAAATCCCTTGAATAAATGAAAGAAACAAAAGGAGAAAAATAAAATAAAAACAAAAACAGTTTAAGCCTCACCATCGTAATCAGCGGTTCCCACGGTCGTTCGGGAGAAAGTGACCATTTTGTCACGTTTGAATAAAAAATTTATCAGACTGTTACGCCAATTATAAATTTTGTCAAAATGTCACGCGGCATAATTCGCTACACAGTGTAGCGAATTATGCATTCAAGTAATTCGTTACACAAAGCGAAATATGCCACGTCAGAACCAAAAATGTTACGTGTCAAATTTTCAGAAATTCGCTACCTAAGATAGCGAATTATGCCAAAATGTCAAAATTTGACAGGTGGCATTTTTGGTTCTGACATGGCATATTTCGCCACACTGTGTAACGAATTACTTGCATGCATAATTCGCTACACTGTGTAGCGAATTATGCCGCGCGGCATTTTGGCAAAATTTACTATTGGCGTGGCAGTCTCGTAATTTTTTTGTCAAAACGTGGCACTTTGATCACTCTCCCGTCCTTCGTTTCGTGTATATAACATAGTGATTTGATTTTCTCATGTTACATGAGAATTCAATTCTCATATTGTGACTCAATTAGTAATGGACCCCATATTTATTAAAAAAATAAAAAAAGCTTTGCACAAAAATCGAAAGATCACTAATATGAGAGTTAAATTCTCATGAAAAAATATTTTCCCTATAAAATATAATTTGTGAAATTTACCATCGAAATCAGATAGGCACTACGGCCTACTCAACTGCTTCTTTGGAATCAAGTAAAAGAATTATTTTTCTTAAATAATATTTTATGGGGTTTGCCCTGACCTAACTAATTGTGATTTCTACGTGCCGTAAAGTTGCACACGTAATGCATTTTGCAATTATAAAAATGGGAGTTGATGCACAATAAATTTATTTGAATATTAAAAATTTTCCCCAATATTTGCTCCTTCAGTTCTTTTATTTCCTTTGCTAGTTTATCAAATAATAAAGAAATCTAACCACTGTTATCTGGTAGGTGCTTGAAGCCTTCAACAAAATACTGAGATATATAGTTGATGCTCTCCGGCAAGTATACCGATCGCACAAGTAATAAAATGATAAGTAAAGTTCGTCTCCACAGGGATTGGGATCGAATATCAAATAAATTTTCTCTTAAGGAATGGAAGATTTCAAATAGGGTTTTTGACAAATATTGTCAATTTGATGGAAATTGAATTTTGAAAATAAAAAACTTATTTTTGTATTTTTATTTTGAGAAATAAAACAAAGAACAAAGATTAATTTTTGTAAATATTAAAAAACATTGCAGCCAGGGTTCATTCACCAAATGATCCCCGCTTTTTACTCCGGATTGGTTTACAATAATTATTTATATAATTATTCAGATAAATTATCATCTAAAAGATTCAATAGTTAACCCTCAATTCCTTGCAAGGTTAACCCTTTAATCCCATGAGGAACCCCAATTCCTTGCAATGTTTCTCATGGGATCAAGCAATGGGCGCGATAATTTAAGCATCTGCAATCATATACACGTCTATTCCTAGCACGCATACAGATCGTTATCTTACCCCCTTTCGAGATCAAAACCCCAATATTCCTATCTAGGGTTTTGATCCTCTGAATATCCCCAACTATTAGATCGATCAATTCTAACAAAGGAAATATCAAATTCGCACAGAGTAACGATAAAGATAATTATATAAACAAAAACTTGATACTCTCCGGCAAGTATACCGATCGCACAAGTAATAAAGTGATAAGAAAAGTTCGTCTCCACAGGGACTGGGATCTAATATCAATTAAACTTTTTCTCAAAGAATGGAAAATTCAAATAGGGTTGTGACAAATAATGTCAAATTGATGGAAATTCAAATCTGAAAATAAAAGACTTATTTTTGTATTTTTGTTTTGAGAAATAAAACAATAAAAATGTGAAATGATTTGTAAAAAGGATATGAGAAAAACATTGTAGCCAGGGTTCATTCACCAAATGATTCCCGCTTTTTACTCCAGATTGATTTACAATAATTATTTGTATAATCACTCAGATAAATTATCATCTAAAAAGATTTAGTAGTTAACCCTCAATTCCTTGCAGGGTTAACCCTTTAATCCCATGAGCAACCCCAATTCCTTGCAATGTTTCTCATGGGATCAAGCAATGGGCGCGATAATTTAAGCATCTGCAATCGTATACACGTCTATTCCTAGCACGCATACAGATTGTTATCTTACCCCCTTTCGAGATCAAAACCCCAATATTCCTATCTAGGATTTTGATCCTCAGAATATCCCCAACTATCAGATTGATCAAATCTAACAAAGGGAATATAAAATTCGCACAGAGTAAAAATAAAGATAATTATATAAACCAAAAATCACAAATCAATCCTTCATTTCAAGAGTTCACATATGGATCGTGACCCTGACTACAATAAAAATGATCTAGCCGATCAACATACTGATCGCTGATCTAAAATTCAACATAAACTAAAAATAAAATAGAAAGAAAAAGAAGAAGAAGATGAAGAACGCGAAGAACTCCACAGCTCCCCTTTCTTCTCCCGGTCCAGATTTGAATGAATGGAATGGTGGAGGACCACCCTTTTTATACTTGAGTTTCTGGGCGTGGTCCATGTGATGTTGCGTGTATAGATAAGGATGACACTTCAGCGTGATGTAATGCTGACAATGCATCCTATCTTTATTTGCTGCAGTGCCAGCTGTGCTTTAACTCAGCGCTTTGATTGCAGATTCTTTCCTTAATTGCTTCAGCGCTAATTGAGGATAGTTTGAAATGTGATGTAATGAGCTTTAAATGCTGATCCTTGTGATGTTCCTCTCAAAGTGTCTAGATCTGCCTCCCAATTTCTGAGTTCCACCTTCGGGTTTTGTGAAGAGTTCTATTTACAAGACTCTTTTTTCTTCGCACAGCACAATAATTCTTTCCCGAAAATGTCGTGAAACGTATAACTGAAGATTTAATTAAAACTTATTACGTAACTGAAGAATTAAATTAAAACTTATTACGTAACGTAAGAATTTAATTAAAACCAGTTTTGAATTCAAATTTTGAATTCAAATTTTGAATTCAAAATTTCACTTCTTTTTCCTGTAAAAACACAACTAAAATGTGCATATTATTGACATACAAAGAATCAACATAATTAGCAAATATGTATTTAAATTGCTCTCTTATGACTCAATTCTTGTCAATTTTAACACAGAAAAATCACACTTGCCAGAGGCACATCAAACCATTCCCAGATTTAAACGTTGCTGTCCCCAGCAATGTAAAAGACTGAATCCAGGAAATATTCGCTTAATCCAACATAACAATCATAGACACTATCAGATACAATATGCCATGCATGTCTGACTCAATATCATGAACTTCCAATAATGCCATCAGCTTCTTAAATATATAAGTCTACATTGATTACCCCTCACACAGATAAATAATGTTCACTCAGCACTCAGTGTTTAAGGGTATCATGAGCACTCAATTACTCAAAGCTATAACATTACCATATGCTTGATTATATTCTCAAAAATTCTTAAAATTGAAAAATCAAACACATGCATCAATTGATCAAAAGGACTTCACAGGTTGTAACTTGGCCGGGGTAATAGGTAGGAAAATTTGGATAGTAGCTCAAACAACCAAGAGATTGAAAAATGATATTATTTCACTTTTAACAGATTCAATCAATTGTTTTGCTCCACTAACATTCCCACAGAATTTCGGGAATTAATTCCTTTTAACCACCTTTTACTCTTTTCCTTTTTCTTGCTTTCTTTTCTTTTTCTCTTTTTTATTTTGCCCTTTCTCTCTTCTTTTTTTTTTTTTTTTCAAGGGCATAGATGACTTTTTTTTTTCATCCCTTAATTACTTGACCATTGTGGAGCTTACCTCAATTTGTTTATTTTATTTTCAACACATTCAATGATTCAATCTCAATCAAGGTAAGTCACGAAAAATGGATATAGGCTAAGCCATCAATTAGACCACAGGTCATTTATCAAGAATTAAGTTCAGGCTCAAAGGGCTAGCAAGGGAAAATCTCATACAGGTGGGTTATTTTGGCCAATAGCAAATAAGAACAAAATGCCTTTATCATATCAATCAATGCATGCATAATAGAGAAACAAATCAAGTTCTAGAGTATTACAACAGTGAGACCTCTCAACAAAAATTTCAGTGTTTAGGCTCAAAACCTCACAGCTATGGTATCAATGCAGACTCAGGACAATTGACTTCAGACATTTATCAGAATTCACAATCTTAACTCAGACAAACGAGCAATCATGCAATCCAATTATGCCTATGCAATGTTATGCCAGAAAGTCATACAATATATTTCCTAAAATTCAATCATGTACATTAACAAGATGAGCACATTTAAACCTGGGATAACACACTTTCTTCTTCTTCTTCTTCTTTTTTTTTTTTTATAGCACACAAAATAACTAAGAAAATAAAAAGAGTTAGAATATCTCCCCTGATAGAAGAATTGCAGTTCTAAGGTGCAAGCCAACCATTCCCAGATTTAGAGCATTGTTGTCCTCAGCAATAATTAAACCCCAAGAAGGAAGAAAATCCTGCACAATAGAACAAATAGTGGCATATAGAAGAAACTATAATGCACACATTAAAACATCAGAGAAAAATATACCAACACAAAATAACTTAAAAATACGAAACAAGAAAAATAAACTAATATACAAGATCTCCATCAGCAAGGAGATAAGATCAGCCCTCCATGCCATCCCCTTCAGCAGTGTGGGATGACTCAGCAAATGAAAGGTCTGGTGGTACTGGTTGCCTTGGTGTATGGGACCACCATTCCCAGATTTGATCCAAACCATGGATCCATGTTAAGAACTCTTTGAAACATTGATTTTTCTGAGAGATAGATTCTCGGTGTCTCTTGTCAAAGAATCTTCTTTTTGAAGCCTTCATTTGTCGGTGATCCGCATATATTGTCCAACCAGTGTCAAAAAGTTTGACCACCTCCTTTCTCAGTACCTTCTTCCTTATAGGATGACGTCTCCTTTGGGGTTTAATTATTGCTGAGGACAACAATGCTCTAAATCTGGGAATGGTTGGCTTGCACCTTAGAACTGCAATTCTTCTATCAGGGGAGATATTCTAACTCTTTTAATTTTCTTAGTTATTTTGTGTGCTATAAAAAAAAAAAAAAAGAAGAAGAAAGTGTGTTATCCCAGGTTTAAATGTGCTCATCTTGTTAATGTACATGATTGAATTTTAGGAAATATATTGTATGACTTTCTGGCATAACATTGCATAGGCATAATTGGATTGCATGATTGCTCGTTTGTCTGAGTTAAGATTGTGAATTCTGATAAATGTCTGAAGTCAATTGTCCTGAGTCTGCATTGATACCATAGCTGTGAGGTTTTGAGCCTAAACACTGAAATTTTTGTTGAGAGGTCTCACTGTTGTAATACTCTAGAACTTGATTTGTTTCTCTATTATGCATGCATTGATTGATATGATAAAGGCATTTTGTTCTTATTTGCTATTGGCCAAAATAACCCACCTGTATGAGATTTTCCCTTGCTAGCCCTTTGAGCCTGAACTTAATTCTTGATAAATGACCTGTGGTCTAATTGATGGCTTAGCCTATATCCATTTTTCGTGACTTACCTTGATTGAGATTGAAACATTGAATGTGTTGAAAATAAAATAAACAAATTGAGGTAAGCTCCACAATGGTCAAGTAATTAAGGGATGAAAAAAAAAAGTCATCTATGCCCTTGAAAAAACCATAAACCAATCCTTCGTATCAAAGGTTCACATATGGATCGTGACCCTGACTACAATAAAAATGATCTAGCCGATCAACATACTGATCGCTGATCTAAAATTCAACATAAACTAAAAATAAAATAGAAAGAAAAAGAAGATGAAGATGAAGAACGAAGAACGCGAAGAACTCCACAGCTCCCTCTTTCTTCTCCCGGTCCAGATCTGAATGGAATGGAATGGTGGAGAACCACCCTTTTATACTTGAGTTTCTAAACCTGGTCCATGTGATGTTGTGTGAATAGATGAGGATGACACTTCAGCGTGATGTAATGCTGACAAAGTATCCTATCCTTATTTTCTGTAGTGCCAGCCGTGCTTTGATTTAGCGCTTTGATTGCAGATTCTTCCTCTAATTGCTTCAGTGTTAATTGAGGATAGTTTGACATGTGATTTAAATGGTGCAGCGTTGATCAAGGATAATTTGGAATTTGACATGATGAGCTTTAAATGCTGATCCGTGTGCTGTTCCTCTCAAAATGTCTAGATCTGCCTCCCAATTTTTAAGTTCCACCTTCGGGTTTTGTGAAGTGTTCTATTTATAAGAATCTTTTTTTCCTCGCACAGCACAGTAATTCTTTCCCGAAAATGTCGTGAAACGTATAACTGAAGATTTAATTAAAACTTATTACGTAACTGAAGAATTAAATTAAAACTTATTACGTAATGTAAGAATTTAATTAAAACCAGTTTTGAATTCAAATTTTGAATTCAAAATTTCACTTCTTTTTCCTGTAAAAACACAACTAAAATGTGTATATTATTGACATACAAAGAATCAACATAATTAGCAAATATGTATTTAAATTGCTCTCTTATGACTCAATTCTTGTCAATTTTAACACAGAAAAATCACACTTGCCAGAGGCACATCAAACCATTCCCAGATTTAAACGTTGCTGTCCCCAGCAATGTAAAAGACTTAATCCAGGAAATATTCGCTTAATCCAACATAACAATCATAGACACTATCAGATACAATATGTCATGCATGCCTGACTCAATATCATGAACTTCCAATAATGCCATCAGCTTCTTAAATATATAAGTCTACATTGATTACCCCTCACACAGATAAATAATGTTCACTCAGCACTCGGTGTTTAAGGGTATCATGAGCACTCAATTACTCAAAGCTATAACACTACCATATGCTTGATTATATTCTCAAAAATTCTTAAAATTGAAAAATCAAACACATGCATCAATTGATCAAAAGGACTTCACAGGTTGTAACTTGGCTGGGGTAATAGGTAGGAAAATTTGGATAGTAGCTCAAACAACCAAGAGATTGAAAACTGATATTATTTCACTTTTAACAGATTCAATCAATTGTTTTGCTCCACTAACATTCTCACAGAATTTTGGGAATTAATTCCTTTTAACCACCTTTTACTCTTTTCCTTCTTCTTGCTTTCTTTTCTTTTTCTCTTTTTCATTTTGCCTTTTCTCTCTTCTTCTTCTTCTTTTTTTTTTTTTTAAGGGCATAGATGACCTTTTTTTTCATCCCTTAATTACTTGACCATTGTGGAGCTTACCTCAATTTGTTTATTTTATTTTCAACACATTCAATGATTCAATCTCAATCAAGGTAAGTCACGAAAAATGGATATAGGCTAAGCCATCAATCAGGCCACAGGTCATTTATCAAGAATTAAATTCAGGCTCTAAAAGGGCTAGCAAGGGAAAATCTCATACAAGGTGGGTTATTTTGGCCAATAGCAAATAAGAACAAAATGCCTTTATCATATCAATTAATGCATGCATCACAGAGAAACAAATCAAGTTCTAGAGTATTACAACAGTGAGAACCTCAACAAAAGTTTCAGTGTTTAGGCTCAAAATCTCGCAGCTATGGTATCAATGCAGACTCAAGAAAATTGACTTCAGACATTATCAGAATTCACAATCTTAACTCAGACAAACGAGCAATCATGCAATCCAATTATGCCTATGCAATGTTATGCCAGAAAGTCATACAATA